>CM076851.1:62480928-62617166 GCA_039519185.1 Astragalus membranaceus | reverse complement strand
ATGCATGTGGTACCAATCATCACCAAATAAATAGCCAATAAGGGCATCATCGCCTATATCATTACCAAGTTTTTGAGCATCATCATCATCACCTATAGCTCCAAGGCCGAAGCCTTCATCACCAAATAATGCATATGAAATGTATGCGACACCATGAACAATACACCAGAGACAATCACAACAATAGTCATCTATGTGACACAATCAACACCAATATCAACAAATGGTCATAGACCCATCACCTATCACCTTAGCCCATGAAATAGGCACATCACCTGTTACATCATCACCGATAACACCAACAACCACCGACACCAAAAACACCAATAGATTTACAACAAAAAGCAACGTGTATTTTACGGTGACAGCAACACCATTTTTAGAAGACAACAACATTTGTTTTACAGTGACAGCAACACCATTTTTAGAAGACAGCAACATTTGTTAGACATGGCAGGAATTGGCGCCTGTAACGCCCCAAAAATAATTTGGGTGTATAATTAATTAATTAAGTGGCGTTTGGTGGGGTTTGTTAAAACAATAATTGGGTAATTAATTAATTAAGAGGTGGTGTATTAATTAAAGAAGGGAGTAGAGGTTAGTAAATAAAAGAGGGAGTGGTAGAAGTAATTTAAGGTGGTGCAAATAGGGGTAGGCTTAGGGTAAAAAGAAAAATAAAGAAAAGAAGTGAAAGAGAGAGAGATGGGTCGGGTTAGATGAGCAGCAGGGCGTGGGTTTGAGAATAGGAAGGAAACCGTGAAACAGAGAGAAGAAAGAGAGAAGAGAACCGAAGGGGAGAGAAAGAAAAGAGAAAAAGAGAGAATCAGCGAGAAAGAAAGAGGGGAACCGAGAGAGGAAGAGAACGGCGTGAAGAGAGAAGAGGGAAAGGTGCGGCGGCTGAGAGGAGAGGAGGAGCAGAATCGCGGCGGCTGGGAGGAGAGGAGGAGCAGAATCGCGAACAGAGAGAGTGAGAAGAGAAGGGCACGCGACAGCCAGCAAGGGAAAGAAGAGGAATTGGTTCATCTTGGCTTTAGGAAGCCACAGTTTGCGCAAAGAGGAGGAGGAGGAGCTGCTGCGTTTCTTCTTGTGGCTTGTGCGTGGCTTAGTTCTTCGATTTATCAAGGTTAGGGGGCTCTCCTTCATCTCTAATAACCTATTTGATTAATAATTTAGGGGTTTGGTATTATGGGTGATTGTTAAATTGAATTGTTATGTTGCTGAGAAATTAATTGTGGTGTGAATTTATAATATGTGATGATTATTATGTATGTTGGGGTTTGGTGAAATCGGTTCAATAAGGTGAGAATGAGTTAGGTTCAATTATTGGTGTGTGTTTATGCTGAGTGTGAGGCTGATGGGGCGGCAGAGGGCTGCCCCGTGGCGCCTAGTGGCGCCGGTGTTGTTGTTTGGTGCATAGGCGTGGCGTAGAGTATGTGTGTGTGCGTGGTTCTGAGTCAGGCGTGGCACGATGTTGCCTCTGTGCCCACATGGGGGCGCGCCTTTGGTGTGCTGCTTGATTCTGTCAGCTGAATTTATAAATATTTTGGAAAACCGTATGTTTAGTATACGTGAAAGAATGGATGATTTCTGAATAAAATGTGATGTCTGAACTGGATGTGATGTCTGAACTGGTTGTACAGGGAATATATTTTTGGGATGTCCGTGATACAGAGGAAGCTCTGCCCGATTTTCGTTAGAATTTTGGTGTGTAGCGTAGTGCCGGTGTGTGTGTCTAGTGCAAGGCGCCAATGTTGGCTGCCCTGCGTGCCACGTCTAGGTGCGCGTCTAAGCCTGTGACTCAATCCTGCCTTAGTCGGTGTCTAGGATATTATTGCCTAGTTTTGGTGCTGTTTGGTCCTTATGGTGAAGTTTTGGCCCTTGGTGTGTTTTTAGTCTTTACGGTGCGGCGTAGTCCTCATAATATGATTGGTGAGCTGAATAAGTATTGGTGAGTTGTTATAATATTACTGGTGAGCTGAGATATAATTGGAGAGTTAATATGATATTTTGGGTGAGCAGAAGGTTTCGACCTTATTATGAATTATTGGCGAGCAGAAGACTTCGGTCTTGTTAGTGATGTGCCCACAAGGCTTAATTGTTGAGTATGTTAATTATGGGGTGTGTTTACATGTGTTGGTGTGTATGGTGCATGGTCATGGCGTCACATTATCATGTGCATATTTTGGTGAGCAGAGGCTTCGGCCTATTTTGGTGAGCAGAGGCTTCGACCTATCTTGGTGAGTGCCCTCAAGGCAAGTTTTTGGTGTTGATGGATCCACATGCATACGTCTAAGAGTTGGGTCGCATTGCATACATGTCATATACCCTCGTTGTTGTCTGCGAATGAATAAAGTGACGGTGTGCTATTAGAGCTGTGTGTGTGGGTGTTGTGTCTCAGGGATGTGAAATGATGGTGTGCTATTATTAATGTGAAGTGGTGCTATTCGTTGCCTGATCTATATATTGTTGATCTTATATGTTATTACTTATGAAATGAGACTCACCCTACTGCTTTTATGTTGCTTCTCATGTCGGCAACGTGCAGGTGATAGCGGGTGAAGGTGATCTAGTACCTTCTCTCCAGTGGGTCGAGTCAGCTCTGATACGTAGCACCGGGGGGGGGGGGGGCGTTTTTAGGTTACTGGTTTATTTTAATTGATGTTGAACTCTATTTTCGGGATGTAATTTGATATGGTCAGTTTTGGTGATTATTCCGCTGCGATGTTTTTATATTTATATTGACTGTGGTGCTATGTGTTACACACCCCATGACCTTATATATTATTTTCAGAGATATAATACGTTGGTGTTTTAAATGTGGCACCCTCTCGTGGTTGCATTAAAACGGTTTTTTTTTTGCGAACTCTGATTTTTAAATTAACTAAATAATAGTTATTAGTAAAGGGGGTGTTACAAGTTGGTATCAGAGCAGTTCGGTCTGTCCGGCCGGTAGTTGAGTCGTCGTGTTGAGTAACATTGAGTTTGTTACTCGTGTCTGAATTCTGTTTTCTGTTGCAGTGCTAGAATGGCCAGACGGGACGATGCTGCACTTGCTGCTGCCTTGCAGGCTATAGCCGGGGCGATGGGTAATATACCCGGTGTTGTAATGACGGGGCGCGCAATTTGGCTACATTCCAGAGAGAGAACCCACCCACCTTTAAGGGTCGGTACAACCCGGATGGAGCGTTGTCATGGCTGAAGGAGATAGAGCGGGTCTTTCGTGTCATGGAGTGTACTCCAGCTCAGAAAGTGAAGTTTGGGACTCATATGTTAACGGAGGAAGCTGAAGACTGGTGGATGGGAATGTTGCGAAGGTTAAGAGATGCTGGTGAGGAAGTGACCTGGGAGGTTTTCACAAGAGAGTTCAAGAGAAAGTACTACCCTGAGGATGTGCGAGCCAAGAAAGAAGTGGAGTTTTTAGAGCTGAAGCAGGGAGACAAGACTGTGGCTGATTATGCCGCCAAGTTTGAGGAGCTGGCCCAATTTTGTCCTTATTATGCTAATGATGCCAATTCTGAATTTTCAAAATGTGTCAAGTTCGAGAGTGGTCTACGTCCTGATATAAAGAAAGCAATTGGATATCAAGAGGTTCGGGTCTTCGCTAGATTGGTTGATAAGTGTAGGATTTTCGAGGAGGATAGTAATGCTGCTTACAAGATTGTAAAGGAGAAGAGGAGTGCTCAGTATCGTGAGAAGCCCTACGATGTTTCTGGAGGTAAGGGCAAAGGGAAAGCTGATGATTCAGGCAAGAAGTCAAGTGGGGGAGAGGCCCCTGCGAATGTTGTGTGCTACAAGTGTGGGAAGCCCGGTCATAAGAGTTTTGGTTGTCCAGATAACAAGTGCTTTAAATGTGGTAAGGGAGGCCACATAGCTGCCCAGTGTGAGAAGAAAGAGGTCGTCTGCTACAGCTGCGGAGAGGTGGGGCATATTAGTACCAATTGCTCCAAGCCAAAGAAGGAGGGGTCTAGTGGGAGGGTGTTTGTTTTAGCAGGTGCTGAGTCTGCGGAGGAGTGATGGTAGTATCAGAGGTACGTATCCCGTTAAGGGTACTCCGCTAGAATCTACTGTTAATATCGATGCTACTTGTTGTTTTGTTATTGTTGCATGCGGTGAATGTTTAAGTGCTGTGATAACTGTTGTAACTGTAATGTGTTGCCTGGTGTGTTTCTCTGTGTCCCTTGTCGACCTTCGACAGAGACTTCTTGTGAATCCTTGTTGTTTGCCGTTGGGTGAGTTAATCGTAATCTTGAGAATGAACTGGTAAGAACATAACCATGTTCCTAGTAGTTGAATTTTCGAGGGCGAAAATTTTTTTTAGTGGGGGAGAGTTGTAACGCCCCAAAAATAATTTGGGTGTATAATTAATTAATTAATTAAGTGGCGTTTGGTGGGGTTTGTTAAAACAATAATTGGGTAATTAATTAATTAAGAGGTGGTGTATTAATTAAAGAAGGGAGTAGAGGTTAGTAAATAAAAGAGGGAGTGGTAGAAGTAATTTAAGGTGGTGCAAATAGGGGTAGGCTTAGGGTAAAAAGAAAAATAAAGAAAAGAAGTGAAAGAGAGAGAGATGGGTCGGGTTAGATGAGCAGCAGGGCGTGGGTTTGAGAATAGGAAGGAAACCGTGAAACAGAGAGAAGAAAGAGAGAAGAGAACCGAAGGGGAGAGAAAGAAAAGAGAAAAAGAGAGAATCAGCGAGAAAGAAAGAGGGGAACCGAGAGAGGAAGAGAACGGCGTGAAGAGAGAAGAGGGAAAGGTGCGGCGGCTGAGAGGAGAGGAGGAGCAGAATCGCGGCGGCTGGGAGGAGAGGAGGAGCAGAATCGCGAACAGAGAGAGTGAGAAGAGAAGGGCACGCGACAGCCAGCAAGGGAAAGAAGAGGAATTGGTTCATCTTGGCTTTAGGAAGCCACAGTTTGCGCAAAGAGGAGGAGGAGGAGCTGCTGCGTTTCTTCTTGTGGCTTGTGCGTGGCTTAGTTCTTCGATTTATCAAGGTTAGGGGGCTCTCCTTCATCTCTAATAACCTATTTGATTAATAATTTAGGGGTTTGGTATTATGGGTGATTGTTAAATTGAATTGTTATGTTGCTGAGAAATTAATTGTGGTGTGAATTTATAATATGTGATGATTATTATGTATGTTGGGGTTTGGTGAAATCGGTTCAATAAGGTGAGAATGAGTTAGGTTCAATTATTGGTGTGTGTTTATGCTGAGTGTGAGGCTGATGGGGCGGCAGAGGGCTGCCCCGTGGCGCCTAGTGGCGCCGGTGTTGTTGTTTGGTGCATAGGCGTGGCGTAGAGTATGTGTGTGTGCGTGGTTCTGAGTCAGGCGTGGCACGATGTTGCCTCTGTGCCCACATGGGGGCGCGCCTTTGGTGTGCTGCTTGATTCTGTCAGCTGAATTTATAAATATTTTGGAAAACCGTATGTTTAGTATACGTGAAAGAATGGATGATTTCTGAATAAAATGTGATGTCTGAACTGGATGTGATGTCTGAACTGGTTGTACAGGGAATATATTTTTGGGATGTCCGTGATACAGAGGAAGCTCTGCCCGATTTTCGTTAGAATTTTGGTGTGTAGCGTAGTGCCGGTGTGTGTGTCTAGTGCAAGGCGCCAATGTTGGCTGCCCTGCGTGCCACGTCTAGGTGCGCGTCTAAGCCTGTGACTCAATCCTGCCTTAGTCGGTGTCTAGGATATTATTGCCTAGTTTTGGTGCTGTTTGGTCCTTATGGTGAAGTTTTGGCCCTTGGTGTGTTTTTAGTCTTTACGGTGCGGCGTAGTCCTCATAATATGATTGGTGAGCTGAATAAGTATTGGTGAGTTGTTATAATATTACTGGTGAGCTGAGATATAATTGGAGAGTTAATATGATATTTTGGGTGAGCAGAAGGTTTCGACCTTATTATGAATTATTGGCGAGCAGAAGACTTCGGTCTTGTTAGTGATGTGCCCACTAGGCTTAATTGTTGAGTATGTTAATTATGGGGTGTGTTTACATGTGTTGGTGTGTATGGTGCATGGTCATGGCGTCACATTATCATGTGCATATTTTGGTGAGCAGAGGCTTCGGCCTATTTTGGTGAGCAGAGGCTTCGACCTATCTTGGTGAGTGCCCTCAAGGCAAGTTTTTGGTGTTGATGGATCCACATGCATACGTCTAAGAGTTGGGTCGCATTGCATACATGTCATATACCCTCGTTGTTGTCTGCGAATGAATAAAGTGACGGTGTGCTATTAGAGCTGTGTGTGTGGGTGTTGTGTGTCAGGGATGTGAAATGATGATGTGCTATTATTAATGTGAAGTGGTGCTATTCGTTGCCTGATCTATATATTGTTGATCTTATATGTTATTACTTATGAAATGAGACTCACCCTACTGCTTTTATGTTGCTTCTCATGTCGGCAACGTGCAGGTGATAGCGGGTGAAGGTGATCTAGTACCTTCTCTCCAGTGGGTCGAGTCAGCTCTGATACGTAGCACCGGGGGGGGGGGGGGGTTAGCTTACTGGTTTATTTTAATTGATGTTGAACTCTATTTTCGGGATGTAATTTGATATGGTCAGTTTTGGTGATTATTCCGCTGCGATGTTTTTATATTTATATTGACTGTGGTGCTATGTGTTACGCACCCCATGACCTTATATATTATTTTAAGAGATATAATACGTTGGTGTTTTAAATGTGGCACCCTCTCGTGGTTGCATTAAAACGGTTTTTTTTTTTGCGAACTCTGATTTTTAAATTAACTAAATAATAGTTATTAGTAAAGGGGGTGTTACAGCGCCCAGCAACAGGGCGCCAATAGGCAACAACAGCAGACAGAAACTGGCGCCCAGCAACAAGGCGCCAACACAGGCAACAGCACAACAGAAACTGGCGCCCAGCAACAGGGCGCCTAACAGGCAACAACAACAACCAGAAACTGGCACCCAGCAACAGGGCGCCAAGAGCATCAGTAGCAAAACAGAAACTGGCGCCCAGCAACAGGGTGCCTAGGCCAAGAGCAGCAACAACAGGCTTGGCGCCCAGGAGCAGGGCGCCTAGCACAACAGCAACACAAACAGACATGGCGCCCAGGAGCAGAGCGCCTAGCACCATAGCAACAGAAACAGACTTGGCGCCCAGGAGCAGGGCCCCTAGCCCAACAACAACAACATCAGACTTGGCGCCCAGGAGCAGGGCGCCTAAGACAACAACAGCAACATTAGACTTGGCGCCCAGCAACAGGGCGCCTAAGACAACAACAGCAACATCAGACTTGGCGCCCAGCAACAGGGCGCCTAAGACAACAGCAACACAGGCAGGCAAACAGCAACATCAGAACATGGGAACATCATTGGGCGCCTAGGGCGCCTTCCCCAACAACACAGGAACGCACAAGACAACACTGGGCGCCTAGGGCGCCACTTCCAGCAACCAAGACAGCAACGCAGGAACACACTGGGCGCCTAGGGCGCCACTTCGAGCAACCAAGACAGCAACACTGGGCGCCTAAGGCGCCTTTCTCAGCAACACCAAAACAACACTGGGCGCCTAGGGCGCCCTTCTCAGCAACAACCAAAGACAGGACACCATGACTGGGCGCCTAGGGCGCCACATTCAGCAACAAAACAAGACACAAACATGGCGCCCAGGAGCAGGGCGCCGTTTCCAGCAACCAAAACAGCACAACAACATAGACATGGCGCCCAGGAGCAGGGCGCCTTTTCCAGCAACTAAGACAACATCACCAAATTGCACCAAACACCAAACACCAAGCTTTCACCATGATCAATCACCAAATTCTAATTACAATCATCATGAACACATTCAAACATCAATAAATCAACACTAACAAGATCAAAGGGACGACATAGGTCCTATCTCCCACATAACCCTCATCATACACCCTATTATAAAGTAGAAACCACCCTTACCTTAGATTTGCCGAATACGAGATCCCCTTGAACGACAACTCCAAAGAACCACAGCAACAGAGCTCCTCTCCTCTTCCTCCTTGGTGCGCCGTTTCCTCTCTTCTCCTCTTCGCAAATCTCTCTTTCTTTCTTTTCTCCCAGAATGCGCAAAATGATTCCTAACCCTAGCTAGTACTCTCCTTCATGCGCCTAGGCCCTTGGGCTCTTGGATCACGGGCCCCCCTTCTACTATTCAGCTTAATTACTAAACACCACTCCCTGTTTTAAATAAAACATCATATTATTATTTTAATATAACTATACTAATAAAATACCTAAATAATTTAATTAAATAAATAATTAAATTATTTGGGCGTTACAACTCTCCCCCACTTAGAATATTTCGTCCTCGAAATTTACCTGATTCAAACAGCTCGGGATAGGATTCCCGCATCTTGCTCTCCAGCTCCCACGTCTTGCTCTCTCCAGTGTAACACCCCCTTCTAAATTAACTATTATTCAGTATATAAAATCAGAGTTTTGAAAGAATATAAACCATTGAAGAAAGTGCCACATTTCAACGCTTATAAAAATCAACTAGTTTATAATTAAGTGACGTGAAGTCCACGGTCAAAAGCACGATATATAGCACGATAGTTTAGGGACGGGCCCACAAACACCTGTTTTAGTTTACAGCACATAATAAAATATTCATTAACACGGCGGATGACCTCAAGTCTAGGGTCATATTCAGTACATCACCATAACAGTCTAATACATCCAAATAACAATAACAGTATTACTACGCCCTCCCCCTGGTGCTACATATCAGAGCTGACACGACTACTAGCAAAAGGCATAAGACTGCCCTCACTCGCGATTACCTGCAAGTTGCCGACATAAGAAGCAACATAAGGCAGTAGGGTGAGTCTCTTTACACAAATAATAATAATTAAGAGAAGCGTTATAATAAGGAAAGCAGCAAATAACACCCACTCAAAAATAATAATAGCATTCATCCTTTAAGTTATAACCATCAAGAAACGTTATCAACATATGTATGAATATATGCATGTATGCAACATGCATGAGGATCCATCATCACCGCACTATGCCTTGAGGGCACTCACCGCTTTGGCCGAAGCCACCACACCGCTTTGGCCGAAGCCCACACACCGCTTTATGCACATGGGTCATGAGACACTATGACAATGCACTACAATAATTATTAAACTCACCGCTTTTTATTTCTCAATTCAACATCATCAACATATAGACCTTAAGGATATCACACCGCTTTGGACCGAAGTCCCTCACCGCTTTCACGTCTCCAATTATTTACAACTCAGTTTGTATCCTTAGGTTAGTAATTTAATTCAACAATTACACTTCCCCGCAATTATTGGATCAACGGACGTACTCAAAGACTAAATTGACGCTTTAGGGACCAACTGTCACATAACATACATAGGCGCACAAGGCTACCCAATTGGCGCCCTACGCCTTAGACACCCACGTAGCACACACAACACACAACCGGGCGCACTGGGCTGCCAAGTTGGCGCCCATGTCCTTGACACACACCTACGCAGTACACACAACACACACGCACGGGGCTGCCCAATTTGGCGCCCTTGCGCAACACAACCAGCACACACCACACACTTCAACACTTCAACAAAAATTTTATTTAACAATTCAACAATTAGTTCGCACCGCTTCAACACCACTTCGATTGATTATTTATCAAATACATCGCAACCAACATATAACTATATTCTTTTCATTGAGGTAATTAATCAAGCAACTTATAGGCACAATTCCTATCATGTTCATTCTCACCTCACTCAACTTAATTTACCACATAAACTCAATACAACAACAAGGAATTAACACCACATTCAACAATTCAAACCATATCACTACAACAACAAGACAGTAACATAATATCCACAATTCAACTAACTCAATTCAACAACAAGATATTCACACAACATTCAACAATTCAAACTCCTACAACCTAACCTACATATATCACATATCTTAAGAACTATTATAGGTATAAAGTAGAGCCCCCTAACCTTGATAATTCGAAGAACTCAGCCACGCCCAAGTCACCAAAAACGCAGCAGCTCTTCCTCCTCTCTTTCGCAAACCGTGGGACTCGCTAGGCCATGGAGAAACAGCAACAATAGGAAATGAGGGATTGAAACTACAACACTTGAAAGAGGAAGAAAAATGGAAAGGGAAGGATCAAAGAAACTCATTACCTAAAGCCAAGATGAACAAATCCCCTTCTTTCCCTCCTTGCTAGCCGTCGCGAGCTTCCCTTCTCTCCCTCTCTCTAATTCTTTTCTCTTCTTCGATGGAATGTGCAAATGAGACCCTTCCCATAGGGTTTTGGGGTTTTAGGAATGGGCTTGGGTCACTAATTGACTTGGGCCCTTATTGCACCACCTTATTTACTTAGTTAGATACCCCCTGAAATAAAATAAATTCCAACATTATTATTCCACTTAAATAAATATTGTAATCCCTCAAATAACTTAATTAAATAATTAATTAAATTATTTTGGGGCGTTACATCCAGCAGCTCCTAGCCAGACTACTTTCACCAACGCAATCTCCTTGCCTCTTAGAATTTTCACCTTATGATCTTCGATTCGTACAGGCATCGTCTCCACTGTCATATTATCCCGTACCTCCACATCATCCATGCGGATTACATGAGATGGATCCGAAATATACTTCCGAAGTTGCGACACATGAAACACGTCATGCAAATTCGAAAGGTTAGGCGGTAAAGCCACTCTATATGCAAAATTTCCGACTCTCTCTGAAATCTGATAAGGACCAATAAAACGAGGAGTGAGCTTCTTCGACTTCAAAGCACGTTCAACACCGGTCACTGGAGAGACTCAAAAATACATGCTCACCCGCTTGAAACTCTAAATCTTTCCTCCGCTTGTCGTGATAACTCTTCTGTCGACTCTGTGAAGCCTTCATCTTCTCACGAATCAGCTTCACGTTTTCAGTTGTCTCTCGAACAATCTCCGGTCCAAGCACCACACTTTCTCCTGACTCATACCAACACAGCGGGGTTCTACACTTCCGACCATATAATGCTTCAAAATGTGCCATCCCAATACTAGAATGGTAACTATTGTTATACGTGAACTCTATCAGTGGAAGGTAGGAATCCCACGAACCTCCTTGTTCCAAAACACAAGCCCTCAACAAATCTTCTAATGACTGAATTGTCCTCTCTTACTGACCATCTGTCTGAGGATGATATGTCGAACTCAACCTCAACTTAGACCCAAACTTCTTTTGCAAACTCTTCCAGAAATCTGAAGTGAACCTCGGATCTCTATCCGAAACAATACTCATAGGAACTCCATGAAGCTTCACAATCTCCCGGATATAAATCTCCGCCAACTTCGACACCGGATACGTGATGCTGATAGGAACAAAATGAGACGATTTCGTTAACCTGTCAACAATCACCCAAATTGCATCATACCCTTTCGCAGTATTAGGCAATCTCGTCACAAGTCCATCGAAATGCTATCCCATTTTCACTCTGGAATTTCTAACGGTTGCATCAACCCAGCAGGCTTTTGATGCTCAACCTTTGACTTCTGGCAAGTCAAACATGCATAAACGAACTGCACCACATCTCGCTTCATACCAGGCCACCAAAACAACTTCTTCAGGTCTTGATACATCTTTGTAGCTCCCGGATGAATACTTAACTTACTTCTGTGACTCTCTTCAAGAATGGCTCTCTTCATGTCTGCATCATCAGGAATACAAATCCTACCACGGAACCTCAACACACCTTGGGAATCCAACCTGAAGTCCTCATTCTCAGATCGATCAATCCCGACCGTAAAGTCTACCAGTTTAACATCTGATTTCTGGGCTTCTCTGATGCTGTTCAGAAAATCGTTACCAATCTTCAACATCCCTAACCTAACACTCTGAGGTGTCACTTCACAAACCAGACTCATATCTCTGAACTCCTCAATCAGTTCTAACTCCTTAACCATCATAGCCGACATATGCAAAGTCTTCCGGCTCAAAGCATCAGCCACGACATTAGCTTTGCCTGGGTGATAGTTCAAACCGAAATCATAGTCCTTCAACAGCTCCAACCATCGTCTCTGCCTCATATTCAACTCCTTCTGGTCAAACAAATATCTCAAGCTCTTATGATCACTAAACACCTCAAATCTGGAACCATAGAGATAGTGCCTCCAAATCTTCAGCACAAAGACCACTGCAGCTAACTCCAAGTCATGAGTGGGATAATTCTTCTCATGAACTCTTAACTGTCTCGATGCATACGCAATAACCTTCCCATCTTGCATAAGCACACCACCTAAACCCATTTTCGAAGCATCACAATACACCACAAACGACCCTTCCGGATTGGGCAACGTCAAGACAGGAGACGTTGTCAGTCTCTTTTTCAATTCCAAGAAACTTTCTTCACAACGGGCGTCCCAAACGAAAGCCTTTCCTTTGCAGGTTATCTGAGTTAATGGAAGTGCTAACTTAGAAAAACCTTCAATGAATCTTCTATAATAGCCGGCCAATCCCAAAAAGCTTCTAATTTCCATAGCCGACTTCGGAGCTTCCCAATTCAACACTGCTTCTACTTTCGACGGATCCACCGCAATACCACTACCAGAAATGACATGACCGAGAAAAATCACTTCCCTCAACCAGAACTCACACTTTGACAACTTCGCATACAACTTCTTTTCCTTCAGTACCTCCAATACTAACCTCAGATGCTTTGCATGCTCTTCCTCCGATTTAGAGTAAATCAGAATGTCGTCAATGAACACCACCACAAACCGATCTAAGTAAGTATGGAAAATACTATTCATATATTCCATAAATACTCCTGGTGCGTTGGTAACACCGAACGGCATCACCGAATACTCATAATGACCATAACGGGTTCTGAAAGCCGTCTTACTGAATACTTGAGCGCCCACCAACTGATCCATCAAATCGCCTATTCTCTGAAGTGGGTACTTGTTCTTAATTGTCACCTTATTCAACTGCCGATAATCCACACAGAGTCTCATACTACCATCCTTCTTCGTCACCAACAACACAGGAGCTCCCCACGGCGATACACTCGGCCTCACAAACTTCTTCTCCAGCAGATCCTCAAGTTGCTTCTTCAACTCAGACAATTCGGATGCGGACATCCTGTACGGTGCCATAGAAACAGGTTTGGTACCAGGTACAAGATCAATAGAGAATTCAACTTCCCTCTCTGGCGGTACACTTGGAATCTCATCAGGGAAAACATCAGGAAACTCGCGCACCACTTGCAACTCTTCAATGATAGCTTGATTCTCAACAGACAACGATGCCATCGGTGTGAATAACTGAACTCCTTCCTTCATCAACTTCCGCTTTGCACACGTTACTCTTGTGACCAGCTTTGCCACATTTGTAACATACAATGCTAGCAGGAGCATCTCCCCCACTAGTCCTCTTGCCCACAGCAGCTTTCTGTTTAGCCTTACCAGCAGGAACATCATACGGCTTACCACGACTTTGAAATTTGCTCCCCTTCTCATTCATAATCTTGTAGTGAGCATTGTTGTCTTCCTCATAAATTCTGCAGCTATCAATCAAGTCGGAGAAGACACGGATCTTCTGGTAACCAATCGCCTTCTTAATCTCAGGACGCAGCCCATTCTCAAACTTAATGCACTTGGAAAATTCAGCAGTAGCCTCACTGTAGTGCGGGTAAAACTTTGCTAATTCTACGAACTTAGCAGCATACTCAGTCACGGACATATTCCCTTATTTCAGCTCAAGGAACTCAATCTCTTTCTTACCTCGGACATCCTCCGGATAATATTTTCTCATAAACTCCCTGTGGAACACAGCCCAAGTGATCTCTTCGTTTGCAGTCTCCAACCTCTGCCTAACCTCTAACCACCAGTCATCGGCCTCCTCTGCCAGCATATGCGTACCATAACGGACCTTCTGTGCTGGAGTGCAGTCCATCACACGAAAGATCCTCTCCATCTCTTTCAACCAAGCTAAAGCCCCATCGGGATCATACTTGCCCTTGAAGGTAGGCGGATTCTCTCTCTGAAAGGTAGCCAAACTACGAGACCCGGCATTCTCACCAGAATTCTGTTGACCCTTCACGGCCTGAGCCATAGCAGCCAACGCAGCAGCAATAGCAGCATCGTTCCTTCCAGCCATCTCAACTAATCACTACAATCATAAGCAACAGTTAGAACTAATTGACAACACTTGATCGTCAATGACACAATAACTTGACAACTTGGCCGGACAGACCGAAACTGCTCTGATACCACTAATGTAACACCCATCTCTACCCGGTAATTATTAATAAAATATCAGAGTTTTCGCAAACAAATGAGCGTCACATTTTTTGACTTAAAAAAAACCTTAAACGGATACACAACACTCATCACTCGGATGAACCGGCAAACAACATTTTTAGTCTTAAAAACAAATCAACTCTTACTCATTCACGCAGCGGAAAATCATAAGGGTTCAACTAAAACAAACGTAGTGACCATGTAAGATTTATAACACCAAAATCCACAAAATAACATAAACAATATAAATAGTGTTCATCCCCCGAGTGCTACGTATCAGAGCGACAACACCGAACTAACGAAGAACTATGGTCTTCATTCAAGATCACCTGCACGTTACCAACATAGGGGTAACATTCAAACAGAAGGGGTGAGATATCAAACAATATAAAGAATCGTATGAAAGACCGTATACACAAGTCACAATATCAGATAGTCACCACAGACAAATATCGTCACAACAGTCAACAGGTCAACAACAGCTTGGACATAACAGTCGTTATCATCAAAATAGTCAACATCAGCACAACAAGCATATATCTTCACAACAACATCAAATTGCAATCACCAAGAATCATCACCAATGTCATGAGTAAATGAATGAGATGCAACCCACACCAACGGGTATATGCATGTGGTATCAATCATCACCAAATAAATAGCCAATAAGGGCATCATCACCTATATCATTACCAAGTTTTTGAGCATCATCATCATCACCTATAGCTCCAAGGCCCGAAGCCTTCATCACCACATAATGCATATGAAATGTATGCAACACCATGAACAATGCACCAGAGACAATCACAACAATAGTCATCTATGTGACACAATCAACACCAATATCAAGAAATGGTCATAGACCCATCACCTATCACCTTAGCCCATGAAATAGGCACATCACCTGTTAAGTCACCACCGATAACACCAACAACCACCGACACCAAAACACCAATAGATTTACAACAAACAGCAATGTTTATTTTATGGTGACAACAACACCATTTTTAGAAGACAGCAACATTTGTTTTACAGTGACAGCAACATTTGTTAGACATGGCAGGAATTGGCGCCTAGCAACAGGGCGCCAATAGGCAACAGCAGCAGACAGAAACTGGCGCCCAGCAACAGGGCGCCAACACAGGCAACAGCACAACAGAAACTGGCGCCCAGCAACAGGGCGCCTAGCAGGCAACAACAACAACCAGAAACTGGCGCCCAGCAACAGGGCGCCAAGAGCATCAGTAGCAAAACAGAAACTGGCGCCCAGCAACAGGGCGCCTAGGCCAACAGCAGCAACAACAGGCTTGGCGCCCAGGAGCAGGGCGCCTAGCACAACAGCAACACAGACAGACATGGCGCCCAGGAGCAGGGCGCCTAGCACTATAGCAACACAGACAGACATGGCGCCCAGGAGCAGGGCGCCTAGCACAACAACAACAACATCAGACTTGGCGCCCAGGAGCAGGGCGCCTAAGACAACAACAGCAACATCAGACTTGGCGCCTAGCAACAGGGCGCCTAAGACAACAACAGCAACATCAGACTTGGCGCCCAGCATTAGGGCGCCTACGACAACAGCAACACAGGCAGGCAAACAGCAACATCAGAACATGGGAACATCACTGGGCGCCTAGGGCGCCTTTCCCAACAACACAGGAACGCACAAGACAACACTGGGCGCCTAGGGCGCCACTTCCAGCAACCAAGACAGCAACGCAGGAACACACTGGGCGCCTAGGGCGCCACTTCGAGCAACCAAGACAGCAACACTGGGAGCCTAAGGCGCCTTTCTCAGCAACACCAAAACAACACTGGGCGCCTAGGGCGCCCTTCTCAGCAACAACCAAAGACAGGACACCATGACTGGGCGCCTAGGGCGCCACATTCAGCAACAAAACAAGACACAAGCATGGCGCCCAAGAGCAGGGCGCCGTTTCCAGCAACCAAAACAGCACAACAACATAGACATGGCGCCCAGGAGCAGGGCGCCTTTTCCAGCAACTAAGACAACATCACCAAATTGCACCAAACACCAAACACCAAGCTTTCACCATGATCAATCACCAAATTCTAATTACAATCATCATGAACACATTCAAACATCAATAAATCAACACTAACAAGATCAAAGGGACGACATAGGTCCTATCTCCCACATAACCCCCATCATACACCCTATTATAAAGTAGAACCCATCCTTACCTTAGATTTGCCGAATACGAGATCCCCTTGCACGACAACTCCAAAGAACCACAGCAACAGAGCTCCTCTCCTCTTCCTCCTTGGTGCGCCGTTTCCTCTCTTCTCCTCTTCGCAAATCTCTCTTTCTTTCTTTTCTCCCAGAATGCGCAAAATGATTCCTAACCCTAGCTAGTACTCTCCTTCATGCGCCTAGGCCCTTGGGCTCTTGGATCACGGGCCCCCTTCTACTATTCAGCTTAATTACTAAACACCACTCCCTGATTTAAATAAAACATCATATTATTATTTTAATATAACTATACTAATAAAATACCTAAATAATTAGATTATTTGGGCGTTACAAGTTCCATGGCATCTAGGTCAATTTTTTTATTATTTTACTATTTTTTTTTATTTACTCTCTTTGTGTCTTTCCCGAGAAATTTTTTCCAGTTTTCATTTTGTGTTTGAGGCATGAGTCTCTCTTTTGATCTTTGGTTTCGATTCCATTTTCTATCCATTTTCGTCCTTTTTTTGTTCAATTCGTTTTGCATATGCATCGTTCTGCCATTGTTGAGATCATCATCATCGTCGAGATCTCCTTTATGCGATTCTAATTTCGCGTTTATCAATTCAGTTTGACGATTTGCTTCTCTACTTCGTGAATCAATTTTTTGATTTGTGATTCTGAATCGCATCGCACTCTGTCCTTGTGTCTTGTTTCTCCTCCTTCATTTTCTGTTTCGTTCTTCGATCTGATCCGGTATGTGTCTCTCTCTGTAACGATCTTGCTTCTTCATTTTGCGTTTGCACTGATTTCAGTTTGCTTCGTTCCTTCTCAGTGATCGATACTAGTTTGATGATGAGGCATAGTTCAGATTTCGTTGCCATCAATTGCGGATCTCTGTTTTTTCGTTTGTGATTTTTGTGTCTGCGTTTCTGATCTGCGATCTTGAATCCTTTTAGATCCGATTTCATTTTCTGTGAATCTGTTTTTTGGGTTTCTGGTTTGAGGAGGACTAGAGATCGGTTTTGAATTTCTGGATAGCAGGGTTGTTGTTGGGGTTCTGATCCGAATTGGTTATCGATTTCAGCTTTCGATCTGAATTCTCTTTGTGTTCTCTCTCCCGGTGCTGCTCTGGCCGCTTCCTTACAATCTCCGGAGATTGATTTACTGGAAAGTTTGTGAAAAGATACCATATATGCGCTTTGAACTGAAAGATGAACAGAAATTCTGTGAGATATATATAACTTTGTTTTGGCTGGGCAAAAGAGAAGGGTCAAAAATCCCTAGCATTGGATACATCTATTTGAATGTGGCAGTTTTGCACAATCAGGTTCTGTTTTTTTTTGCTTGTTACCTCTATTTGTGATATAGAGTTTGCTTGATTGGTTTATGTGCTCAGTTTCATGATATTGAAATGGGTATACAGTTGCATTGTTTCACAATGAAAGTTGGGTTTGCTTTGGACTGTTTTGTTAGTTGTTCTCTTGTTGATTTTTATTCAAAATGTGGTTTAGTTGAGAATGCTAGGAGATTTTTTCATGGTGTTCCATTTAGAGATTTGGCTATGTGGAATGCAATAATTTCTTATTATGCCTTGAATGGTTTACCACAAGATGCTTTTATCATGTTCAACTTTATGCGGTTCAATGGTGAAAATATTTACAGGTTCAGAATTTGGTTGATTTCAAGATGCTTAGCCTTGAGATTTGTTTGATGAGTGTTGGAGTTCCTATCTGGGCTTGTGATCTTGTTGAAGACAATGTATTGGGCTGGATTTCTCTGATGACTGTGTGTTATTTGTTTTGTTGCTGTCGGGACATGGTATGAGTTGCAGATTTCATGCCTTGATGGTTTTGTTGATATTTGGCCTTACTGGCTTGTTTTTAGCTTCTGTTTATGGTGGTTAAGCATGATGCTTCTGCTATAAATGGTTAAGCATTTGATTGTTGTGCTTCTGCCAAGTGGTTAAACTTTGAGGTATAGTTTCTGCTTGGTGGTTAAGTTTTTGGCCCTATGGCCTTGTTGATGTTTGCTTCTGCCTTATGGTGGTTAAGCGTTTTTTGCTTCCTCCGAGTGGTTAAACCTTGAGTTGTGGTTTGTGCTCGAGGGTTAAGCATTGGTTGTCTTCTTTGGTGCTTGGATGGTTATGCCCAAGAGCAGGGTTTGTTGATCTTTTTGGAGTGAATGTTGTGGAGACGCTGGAAGAAGCTTGAAGGGGCCGAATAGCTGGTCGAAGACTTCTAGGAGCTATGCACCTCAACTGCTACCAATTTGGATTGTTCTTATTATAGTATCTTTGTATTGCTTATCCCAAGCTGGAGTGTTGTAAACACCGTCCAGCTTGCGGGAGGCTGTTAAAATATAAGTAGTAAGCCCACTAGTTGGTTAATAAGGCCCATTAGATAGTGAGTCCATTAGATAATAAGACCCATTAGTTGGTTAGTATATAAGGTACACTACAAGAATAAGTGCTGTTTCCTGCCATTTTTTCCGACGAACTCTAGTCCGTCGCAATTTCCGAAGGATTTCCGACGACAAAGTCGTCACAAATGTTCAACAAAAGAGGCGCTAAAGTTCCCGCTTACGTTTGCGACGAAGTTTTTGTCCGTCGCAAATTTCCGACGGATATTTTCGTCGGAAAATGCTTAAAATCCGTCGGAAACGAAAATACCCAAGTAAAAAGAGAACCCCTTCCCTCGAACCCTCTCATTCAGCAAACCTCACCCCTCTCCTCTCCTTCAGCAAACCCTCATTCTCTCCCTCGTTCTCTCCCTCATTCTCCACCACCCTCCTCCGCCCTCTTCCATCGCTAAACGTGCTCCACAGCTTGAACACAGTCTCTCGGCAACAAAACCAACGACTATTCTGCCATTCTCCATCTCTCAGCGCCTCTCCTCTACTCTTCTTCTTAAATGTAAGTGTTTTTCTTCCACATTACTTCTATTTGATAGAAAACTCCCAATTTTTGAATGAAATCAAAAACCCTAACTTCCCCACCCTAATCAGATTCTATGAAGGTGGGAATCGCTCCTTGCTATTCAACCTCTTCACTTTATCTTCATCGCTATCAGATCCTCTAAAGGTGAGATTTCAAAATTCATTTTTTTCACCTTTTTTCACAACTATCAGATTCTCGCTTCATCACTGGACGGTAAATACAGGTTTGGTTTTCTTCGTTTTCCCCTAAATCTCTTAAACCCTAAATTGAGATAATTATGTGTTAAATCTTTCTGTTCATTTAATTAAATATGATTTATGTCCATGGTTATAGTTGCTACCTGTTTATTGATTTTTGCAACTAACATTTACATGCAATTTTGTAGTTCTGATACAATATTGTATATGCATAACTATTGATCATCGTTAACTAATGTATCTCAATGTGTAGTTTTTTTATTACTTTTAGAATCTTATCTGTTAGTTATCTTAAAACTTTTATTTGTTTCACCCCTTGTAATGAAAACAAATGCTGAACTCTTATAGAAAGGTTTGGTTTTGTATTTCTAATGACGATGCCTATCTAGCTGTGCATCATGTCTAGTGGTTTAATCACTAATGCTTGTTGTAATAATAGGTGATTGGTGGTTTTGCACACACTGAATAGCCCAAGATTCAGTGTGGCAGTTGAGTCCTTCCTCAAGACAGGTACCACAACAATGCTGTAAATTCACTAGCATCTGACATCCCTAGTGCATACATTGCTATAGAGCCCCCGTTTGACGTATGTCCTGTTTTGGGAGCATGGGAATTTTTCTCTCTCCCAGAAATTTGTCTCTTGATTTGTTTGTCATTACTATTGCTATGAGATACGTTCTCATGTTCACTTTAATTAGCTGCAGAAAGAGAAGTATATTGTGACATATAACCCTTCAAAATGTAAGGTCTATGAGGATCAGGCAAAGTCAGATGACATTATAAAAGCAGCATTTCATGTGAGATATATGCCTTTCTTACAACTTCTTTTATTTACAGGAATTTCTTACAACTTATATAACAGCTGGAAGTTCTTAATTTGAAAAGTACTTAAAATAAAAATAACCTTATTTTTCCAGGCTCATGTGCTATTGAGTTTCCTAAAATCATCGAATGAAAGTAAGGTCTCATCTTGGAAGCAAAGTGAGGATCTCAACTCAAATGTGATGCTCACAGTTGCTGATCTCGAGGCTTTTTGTATTGCTGATTCTTGCAAGATTGTGACAAATTCTTATGGGCTTTTCAAGAATAAAGCTAACGAAGAGGTAAATGGAACAAGAGTAACTCGTTAGTTTATCATATAACATTTACACTGCATCATCTGTGAGCCTGGCTTTGAATATGTTTTCTTTGAAATTTGATTGTTGGAATAGAGGTCTTGAATCCTAGCATTAGCAACCATCTTTATGTGCTTTTCAAATCATTTGCTATTTATGAACTTTGTACATTCTTGCTTTGTGTGTGTATCAGTTTCTTCGAAGATAGTCGACGATGTAACGGAGCTGCAGATTGGCGTTAAGGTAACCTGTTATTTTGAATGAGAATCTTGTCCATTTTTTTAGAATTGTGAATTTTGGATAAAATGTTTGGATAACTGGAGTTTGCAAAGATTGCATTATGTTTGGAATTGTTTCATTGCCCTGGTTTTTATCTGAATGTTTGGATTAAAATTTCAACTTAAGGGCTATATTGCTTCACCACCAGCTCCTCTATTCCATTATGATTATGTTGAGTATTTCGCTTGCAGAGGTGTGGAAATGAGAATGTTTCTATTTCACATATTCGATTGCCATTAGAAGAGTAAATATAAGATTTACATGTTCATTGTTTTTTCTCTTTTTTACTTGGGTTTTGGTTTATGTCTTTTGTTATGTTTGATTGTTTTCTTATTAATAAATTTATAGTGAGATAGGATCACATAAATTGCTTAAAAGAAGTTAACCAGTAAACTTTCAATTTGGTACTTATATGATCACTCTCTCTAATTTGATCTTAAGGCAAGACTAATAAGACAAGACTAATAAGAAATAAACTAAATTAGGGGATTTGTTCAGGTTTTTGAGATGGCAACATGATAGTAGGGGGTAATATGGTTGAGCGCTGAACCCTGCTTTCAGCTTTCTTTGCCTAATAAACAACAAAAGTTATGTAAATGCAGAAACAAGAGCGAGAGCAATTGAAGAACAAAAATCAGCACATAATTGTTGTTTGAGAAATTCAGAAATTTCTTACTTCTTCCTCCCAGTTTGAAGCTAATATTAGCCACACTAATATTCTTATAGGTTGATGATGTTTGGTCTTGTGGGGTGACCTTTGAGTTTGTCTTGTAGTATACTAATACTAGTCACGTAGACGTGGCATGCCTATATAGATTTAGAGGAGACATATAAAAAGAAAGATGGGCCTTAGCATGATCATTATTTTATTGATCTGCTTATAGAGTATATTAGCTTTTCCTTTTTCTCCACCATGTTTTTAGCATTTATGCTCATCATTACTTCCTTTGCTAATCCTGCATTATTACTTCCTTTGCTTATCTCTCTTATTTCGGTTTTGGTTTCAGGTTCGACTTTAGCATTTATGCTCATCATTACTTCCTTTGGTTCGTGATTTATTCTTCCATTTTTATCTTCTGATTTTCCAGATTTGCTCATTCTCGAAATTGATTTGTTGTTATGTTTCTTTGTACATCCAGGAAGCTTGTTGGATTGAGTAAAGATTCGATTTCGTGGTGGGAAGTGCGAGCTGAAACCACAAGGTGTGTATATGCTTCTAGTTCATGATTATATGGGTTGGAATGTGTTCTTGCTACTTGTTACTTATCAATAGGTTAATTTAGCTTTTGATTAGGTGAAGTCATTTCATTTTGCTGTGATCCTTTGTACACTAAGTTTGATTACAGTAGCACTGCATTGAATTATGCTTATGTATGATGATTGGAGCTTCATTTGTTTGGAGTTTGGAGATTCGATTTGCAGATGCAATTCATGAAGTTTAACAACTTTGAACCTTGTTTATACAACTAATAATAGTAGTTCCTTGTTTATTGGTATGAGTAATTTGGGGCACTAGAATTCAATGTTCTTCTACAATGAAGTTTGAGCTTGCTGGTTTATTAGTGATATATGGAAGGAATCAATCAAATTCAGTAATAGAATGGATATTAGGCTTTGCAAAATTCAGTAATAGAATGGATATATGGAGGGAATCAATTTAACCTTATCTTATTTTTAACAATCCGGACAATGGAATCTAACAAAGAACTATCACTTGTTTACTTGTATGCTGATTAGCAAATTCAATGTTAAACTTTATTGCACTAGTTTGAGCTAATGCATGTTTTGCCTGGCCATACATCTGATAAATGTTTTCATTTCCAATATTTTCAGTTTCAATAATATAGCAAAGCATATATATATATATATATATATATATATATATATATATATGTAACATGTTATCTTAACATTAATGTGATATCTTGTCAAAGGGTGCTAGAGATCATGAGAAATTTGAATTATATACCCTTAAGCTAGCCTTTTCTTAATATGCAGAAGGTGTGCGTGCTGGATTCAAGGCAGCTTCCATTGCGTGTGTTGCCAGTACTGTGCCCACAGTAAGTAATTTTCATTTTAACTATTTGCTATAGATATTTATTAATCTTGTATTTCTTTTAGCCTCTGAGCTCTAATAATATGTTACCTTGTTTTCACTTTGTTTCTTGTTTTCAAAGTTCTGTATCTTTGGAAATTGGAAATAAAGCGAAAACAAAGTGGCATTTTTGAAATCAAAACTGAACAGAAAATGCTTTCTGAAACCAATGCATGAGTTATTATTTCTCCTTTAAGTTGACTGTTCTTGTGAAATATTTGAATGCATATTAACACTAGTCCTTGGTTGGCGAACAGCAACCATTGCAGCATATTTCATTACAGCTGATAAAACTATCTTGGAATGTGCAAGAAAACATGCCAGGCTTGAAGACTCTCTGAGACACAATCGTGACACGGCTTCATCTTAGACACTGCTATAATCATTGTTTGTCTTGCCGAATGATTGTGCTACTTGTAATACTTGTAACCATGTTGCAACACGTTTCTATCTGTGCCTGTCTCAGATGGATTTGAAGGTGTATATTAAATAAAGTAATAATTTATTGTTGTGTAACAGTTATGTTTGTATTTGCGACTCCCTACTACATTAGTGCGTGAAAGATAACAACTTGTACCATCGATGTACCAATTGTTTTATAACTTTTTAGTCCAGGTATTATACACCTATTTTTGTTTTATTCCTTATGATTTTTTTGTTGATTTCAATTTCTAGTTGCTTTTGGTTGCTGTTTTGATTATAACCCTGTGATATTTGATCCATTGCTGAATGTCCTTGTAATATCTGATTTTGTAGAGTGGATATTACTAAATTGCAAAGTTTTAGTTTCTAGTTTTGATTAAATTGGGCTTGAAATAGAATGCTTGAAATTAGGCTAGTATGTATAGGGTATAACTAATAAATAGTATTTTGGATGTAATTTAATTTTTTTTTAATTTTTTTTTAAAAATTTCCGACGGATTTGCGACGAAAATGTGTCAGCGTTTGTGACGACTTTGCCACGGATATTTGCGACGGAGACATTTGCGACGAAATAATCCGTCGGAAATGATTTGCGACGAGCGATTTTGCGACGACTTTTTGTCTGTCGGAAAGTTCGTCGGAAACGCCAATTTCCGACGAAAATCACTGCATTTGCGACGAAAATTGCCGTCGGAAATCGTCGATTTTCTTGTAGTGGTAGATGGTAGTCTCATTTATGACCTACCTCTTCCCATTTTGTAATATTTCACCACTTTCAATATAATAGTCTTTTAGGGTTTTCTCCTAATCTTCTATGGATGCCATTATTTTTAAGAAAAATAGTTTATTTGAATATTAAATTTGGAGAATTTAAAAAAAAGGAGGAATTTCATGAGGTATTTTGTTAAAGTTAGAGAATTTCAAAATACCACATAAAATCTAAGAATTTGAAATTCTCTCAAAATATGAATCTTACAAGAGTCCTATGATTTTTTAAAATTTACAAATTTATCCTTGTATGTTTCAAAATTGGCAAAGAATCCCGATATATTTTCAAATTTTATAGTTTGGTCCCTGAACATTTTCAAAAAATTGTAGTTTGGTAACTAATTTTTTCAAATTTTATGGTTTTCCCAATTTCATAAAAGTTCATTTTAAACCACTTTTCCATTGATACTTATATTTTTACCCATTTTTTTAAACTTAAAAAAATCACCCAAATTTAAATAAGCATTTACTCTATCCAAACAAAAAAAATTATAAATAAGGGAGTCAATTGAAGCATTTGAATTACTAAGAATTTTAAATTACTTTACCCAAACACACCTTCGGCATTAGATAGACACCATCAAAAATAAAAGGCTATTTATTTTCCATATCTATCCTTAAAATTGAATTTAGAAGATAGAGAGACTCTATTTGTTTGCCACCCATAATTATTTTTTAATGGACAAGATAAAAGGTCATAACAATGTTTATCATTCTATTTTACACTATTTTATCTGTAAGGCACAACACAACTGATTGTTAGGCTGAATATTTTTCGTGGTTACCCGGGGTTCGAACTCGAGATCTCTACTTTGCGTGTGTGAGTTTACGAGTGATACTTGTGACTCTTGATGTTCTAAATGAATAAAATTATTTTTGTTCTTATTGTCCATTAGGTATATATTAAACATTTCATGAACATAAAGGAGAGTATAATGAATTGTGAGTGAGACAAACAATATTAACTTGGGGATAAAATTGGAAAAAAATAATTAACATTACATTGAAAAATAAAAGACACTTATTCTGAGATATTCTCTTTGTTAAAATGACTGGGGATTATAATTCTGAGATATTCTCTTCATCTAATTAATTAGTTAGAAAAAGAATTATAAAATTAAAGATACCACACTAAAGAAACTAAGTAACAATTTTAACATAAATGAAGATATTAATATTATTTCTTAAATTTGAGTGTCTCATAATCACATATATTGAAGCTTTGGATCTCCTTGAAGCAGTAAAATGGGTTCATAGTTTGCGCTTAGATAATGTTATTTTTGAACTAGATTCTAAGTTAGTTGTTGATAGTTTTAACTATCTTAAACTACTCGTGATTTGGAGCTATTGTATCTCATAGTAAAAACCTTGTTAGCTTTGATTTTTCAAAATATTGGGTAGAGTACATTAGGATGATAGCCAATGAAGTGTAACATCCCTAGTTCGGTTAATTTCGCATAAAGGGTGGTTTTGTCCTTTCCCCACCTAATTAAACCTTCAGCTCATAGCTGCTCACAAAGTACTAGGACCAACCATACCCATCATTTTCAGCAAAGCAAACATAAAAACCAGAAAATAAGAACAAGAGAGAGAGAGAGAGAGAGAGAGAGAGAGAGGAGAATGCGAATGGAGAGAAGAGAGGAGAAGAAGAGGGAAATTCTCAAAACCTTGGTGCATGCAAGTGTTCTTCATGCCATCCTTCACCATTTTTCTTCCTCTATATTTTGACACCAGAATCATCATCTACTTCTCCACCAATCTCATTTTACCATTTTCAAATCTTCAAGCTCAAACCACCAAAATTGGAAGCTCCAAGCCTTGCATGTTGAGTTTGGAGCAACATTGATGTATTTTGTGAATCACATTCGCATCTGAAGAGTTTAGAAGTGTTAGGAGTGGTTGGAATTCGTTTTGGAGTGGGTTTTAGTTTCTGGGTTCGTGGTTCTTGGTAGTGGAGTTGAAGGAATCAACTCACAGCAAGTTCTGCAGAAATCACTTTTGAACAGTCCATGGTATTTCCTCCGTAACTCACGGTCCAGAACTCCGTTTAAGCTCATTGTTGTTTCTTCAGAAACTAGACACGAAATCCTTCAGTTTTAGCACAAGAACCATTTAAATCTATTGAGTGTTGAAGGAGAAATTAAACAGACAAGTTAGCATTGTGAATCAGTGGCAGTTTGGACCTAGCTGTATTGTTCTAACCATATCTCACTAAGTACCTAGGGTATCAGTTTGAAACCTAAACCCTCAGAAACTAGACAAAAATACCTTCACAATAGACACTCGTTTTGCTAAACTTAGTTAAGAATTGACTGAGTTATGTTGCTTTCATAATGGCGCATGGTTGCTGGAAACAATAGAGACCAAAACCAAACACCCCAACCTTCCTAATTTTCTTATACACTTGCATGTGGTGATTTAAGCTGTAAACTCAGTTGCTAGTACACATACACAGGCCACATTGTGGTTCAAATTCGTTTTGGGTAGCTATTGGAGCATTCGGGTAGCTGCGTTGGAGTCGGGAAGCGTTTCGAGGACCGTTCGAGTAATTACGTAGTTGCTTGTATTGCATGGATTCTCGGTTGTGCGTGATTATCATCACGAAATGTGAATTCTATACTCGCTTAGGGTTTTCAATTTTATTGTGTCAACCTTGCATGTGACTGAGAATATAGTTTTGTTCTTCGTTTCGTTCGATTTCGTTGAAAGTCGTTGTTTTGCGAAAACCGTAAATACGAAAATGTGTTTGGTTATGAAGGATTGATTGATTGATGCATTGTGATTTAATGATATTGTTTGGACTGGAATATTGTCTGGTATTATCTGTTTTGAGGTTGGATTAAGATTGGGTTACGGATTGGACGCGATAGGAAAAGCGAAACAGAACGAAATAAGCGAATTGTTACTCTGTTACAGGCAGCATGGGTCCTGCTACCCCTATCACGGGTCGTGCCAACCTTTTTGGTTGACTGGAATTGCATTTCCAGGCAGCACGAGTCGTGCCAGGTCTTCTGTTGCTGGTTGCCAAAATTTTCGTTTCGTCGCTCCTTTCGATTCCAAACCTCTTCCAATCTTCTTCCCAACCATCCCTCATGTCATGGAACCAATAATGCTCTATTTTTGAACATGATTGCAAGGTTTAAAGTAAATTGTTTTTGGAAGTAAAAAATGTTTCAAAAACCGTAAAGTAGTATACGCGAGCGAACTAAATGTTCAAGTAACTGTTTAATGTCATGGAACTAAATGTTCAAGCAATTGTTTAAGGTCATGGAACTAAATGTTCAAGCAACTGTTTAAGGTCATGGAACTAAATGTTCAATCAAGGTTAAGATATATAAATTATATCAAAGCGCCGGTGACGACCCAGTTAATTAGTATACTAAGGGAGGGGAAGTCATGAGCCCCAGAACCTAGACCTCACGAGGTTTGAAGCTAGCGTAAGCTAGTGGAGAGGTTCAATGGTAAATGCGTGGTCATTACTGGAGATGTACTATATCATGTCATGTCATATCAAGTAAAAAGTATATGCACGTAGGGCCTAAATGGACTACGATTGAACGAAAGAAATAATGAACCGCGAGTGTGTAGTAAGGGGTCTCGATAGGACTCACTGAGATTTGTAATCTCACCCTTTATATGTTGATGTTTTACAGATACGCACGGAAAGAACAAAGCGAGAAAGCATGGTTAGATGAGGCCTTATGGAGAGCCCGAAGACTTAGCTTTTGTCTTCATTTTATTTCTCCTTGTTTTTGTATCTCGAGTTATGACTTGTAATTGTTTAAAGTTGTAAATCGTTTCCACTACTTTTGGTTTTGGATATTGAACACTAGGACATGAGAAGTTGCAAGGCTCGTCACTTAAGTATTTAAGTGATTTTATGTTACGTTATGATATCGAGGTGACTATTTGATAATTGTTCATCGAAGTTTTTAGTTTGTGTTCAATATCTAGGACTTAAAGTTATCTCTGATGTATACTAAATTGTGTATTTTAGTATTTCTACTTGGTAGAAATATTAGGGTGTTACATGAAGCAACTCACTCTCTGGGTAGAGTACCTTGTAAGGCTAATTCTCATGTTTTTGATGCTTCTCCATTTTGTATTGAAAACATTATTATGAATGAAATGCAACTCAAAGTCTTGATTGTTGACTCAGAGGACGTGAATCCAGCAGTTAAAGCTGATATGCAACTTTTAAGTAGGTTGTGGGATAAGTCGCCAGACGATGTGGGTGATCCGGTGGTTCCTGACTCAGCTGAGAGGTACTCGGAACCGGTTGTGTCCAAGAAACAAAAGAAGAAACAGAGAAAGAGTGTGTCAGTTGGATACAATCTTCGGTCCAAAGCTAGCTCAATATCTGTCACTTTCTGAGTTTGTTAGGTATGGTTTCAGAATAAAAGTTGAATTCAGTTTATAAAGAATGAATTTAGATCGACACACAGAACCTATTTTTTCCGTTTTTCGTTTTGGTTCCACCACCAATCAGGAATGAACTTGCGATTTGGTATACATGTTTCAGCGTTTTATGTTTGGAGTTACGGCAATTTTTTCTTCTTTGGTTTAGAATTCTGTTCTTTACATTTTAGGTTATTAGACGTGATCAGAATGGGTTTAACGAATAAATAAAGCACTTGTACTTGGAATTGAACCAAGCTTTTAGCTTTGGTCTCCTACGATGTTTCATAAATTGTTCCTATTGGTTATCAAAAGATTGCATCACAATATGGTTTTGGCTTTCGTATTCGGTTTCTTTTTTTTTTGGTGTTAATTCACAAACTAAAAGGATTTTGTGAGATAAAAATCAGGTGTCTTTAAAGAATGAAACAATTTGTGGCACAATCAACCATTACCCTCGCTGCAATTTTAGTGGGTTTTGTTGATTATTAAAGATAAAGTTAGGTGCATATTTATCATATGCATATCAATAAAAGATCAGTTTTTTTTTTTAACTACGTTGCAACAATTTTGGTTTTGGATGTTGCGGTTCTTATTTCATGATTGATTTACAGTGTTATGTTTAGGCTTAATAGCAACAAATTGCGTATGATATATTTTATTCTTTGGTTCTTATTTGATTATAAAATCAATGAGTTTAGTGGCTGAAAACTAACCTCAAGCTGCAGCATTTAAGTTTTGATTTAAGGTTTCAGTTTCGGCAATTCAATGTGATTGCAGCATTTCGGTTCGGTTCTCACATTTAATCTTGAAAGTTCGCTGCTTCATTTCGGTTTATGGTTTTGTGCTATTCAATTATGTATTATTATTATTATTATTATTATTATTATTATTATTATTATTATTATTATTATTATTATTATTATTATTATATTCAAGTTTTGATTTGCAATAATGTCATTATTTTGTTTGGCACGTGAATTCGGAGTTGAGTTCATAATATAATGTGCGAGTGGTTTTCCTTCTCGTTGGACCCATTATTGCTTTCGGTGGGTGATAAAATTCAAATTGAATGAAGACGATTCACCACTTTTATGGTGTTGCGGCAATTTTATTTTTGAGTTTGGTCTCTTTTATATTGTTTATATTAAAGATAATGTTATTTCCAGTTTAATTATAAGCAACTCAATAAAAGATCAATCCGTTTAGTTGCATATAAGATAAATACTATTTTTTTTTCTGGACTTATATGCATTATTTTCGATATATTTTTCGGACAAGTAATTCTGAATTTCAAATATTGGACAGTTTATATATATTTTTTGGAATGAATTGATTGAAGCAAGTGGCCTCTCTTGTGGAGATTGATTCATTTTGAAATATAAAAGGTTATGTGTTTGTAACTTATGTGAATATTTATCGGCCCAAAGGAAGGTAGATATTTTACAGAATTGCAAGCGCACCTGTGGTGATAAATACATGATAATTATTTGGTTTTACATGTGAATAGTGAATCGGCCCAGAAGAAGATTTATTGTTTGACACGTCCTTTATTATCAGTATTTGATTACAACACCAAGGTATCACTGAAAAGTTAATATTTTGTCCAAAGATAAAATATTAACGGATTCCCGGTATCTTGAAATGGGGTTTACCTTTATTTGAATTTGGTGTTACTTTTATTTTGAGGCTTAAGTGAGGCATATTTTGTTTGGCTATAGTTCTCTAATTAGTTAGGAAAGATCCTGCAAATATTACTACCAACATCAATTCTAATGCAATGCTAAATGTCTCAAACTTCGAGTCTTAGAAGACAGTGTCTTGATAGTTCTTGGAGTAATGACTCTTGACCTTGCGTTAAGGATTGACTCTCCTCCACCTCTTACGGTTTTGAGTACATTTGAACAAACAAATGAAATGAAAAGGTGGGAGACGTCAAATCGCATGTGTTGATGATCATGAAGAAGGGCATTCCGGAAGCATTCAAGGGCAAGATATCTGAAAAGGTTAATTTAAGATTTTGGTACCATGACTCACGTCAGTGTGTTAATGGATGGTTGCTTGAATTTCTGAAAGTCAAGTGGTGTTGAGAGATACATATCTGTGGGAACGACAAGGTTATTCAAGTTGAGGCAATTGGAAAATTTAGATTATCATTTTAAAAAAACTGGATTTTATTTGAATCTTAGTGAAACTTTTAAAGTACCGTCTTTTAGACGAAATTTGATTTCTATTTCTGCTTTGGATATATTTGGTTTTTCTTGTTCATTTTTGGGAATGGAAAATATAGGTTGTTTCACGATTCAAAATCGGTTGGTTCTAGTTCTTTGTCAGGTTTCGATAATCTTTATTCTATTGAGACAACTGCTTCGTTTAATGAATCATTTCATGTGAGTACATGAGGTATAAGTTTTATGATCTCACAAGTAAGTCGTTTTTCGAATCAGGAAATGCTTGTTTCTTTGAGGATGTTGAGTTTGCAGGGGGATATATAGTTAAGGACTTTGTCTTTGAAGAAGATATTCCCATATGTGTTATTGACACTGCTCAGGATCCTTTCCTTGACTCTGCTGAAAACACAACAAGTTAAGACAATATTGAAATCCCCATACAAGAAATTGTTACAGAAGAACAAACATTTACACCTCAAGAAACTTTGTCATTATGGAGATCTACTAGAGAAAAGAGAACTGCAATACCAGATGACTATTTTGTATTTCTCCAAGAACATGAGGTTGACATTGAAATGATGAAAGATGATTCAATCAACTTCTGTCAAGCCATGGAAAGTTCTAATTCTCAAAAGTGCGTTGATGCATTGAATGAATAGATCAAGTCCATTAAGGACAACGACGATTGGGATCTTGTCCCATTACCACAAGATGTGAGACCCATTGGTTGCAAATGGATATTTAAGACCAAGAGGGATTCAAAAGGCAATGTGGAGAAGTACAAGGCTCGTCTTGTCGCAAAAGGATTTACTTAGAAAGAAAGCATTGACTATAAAGAGACTTTCTCTCCAGTTTCTTCGAAAGACTCTTTCAGGATTATAATGGCATTTGTGGCGCATTTTGATCTTGAGTTACATCAGATGGATGTAAAGACATCGTCTTTCAATGGTAACATTGAAGAGAAGATTTATATGGTGCAACCAAAACACTTTGTTTCGGATGACTCAAAGGATATGGTTTGCAAACTAAAGAAATCCATCTATGGACTTAAGCAAGCATCTCGACAATGGTATTTCAAATTTCATCAAGTGATCATCTCGTTTGGTTTTGAGGTGAATTTGGTTGACGATTGTGTATACCATAAGTTCTATGGGAGCAAGTATATTTTTCTGGTTTTATATGTTGATGACATTTTGCTTGCCAACAATGTTACAGACTTATTGCACGAAACCAAGAGATTTCTAGGTAGGAATTTTGAGATGAAAGATCTTGGTAATGCATCTTTTGTATTGGGCATACAGATACACCGAGATCGCTCTCAGGGTATTCTTGGATTATCCCAAAAAGGCTATATTGAAAAGGTTCTCAAGAGATATGGCATGCAGGATTGTAAACCAGATGATACCCCTGTGCTAAGGGAGACAAGTTTAGTCTCTATCAGTGTAATGCATGCAGGATTATAAACCAGAAGATTCCTTATGCATCAGCAGTAGGGAGTCTAATGCATGCTCAAGTTTGTACGCATCCAGATGTGGCGTGCATTATGGGATGTTGGGAATATTTTTAGTAATTCAGGATTAGACTATTGGAAAGCAGCCAAATGGATCATATGGTACTTACAGAGAACAAAAGAATACATGCTCTCATATCGGAGATCAGATTAGCTTGAGATCATAAGGTATACTGACTTCGATTTTCAGTGGATGCCAAGATAGTATGAAATCTACGTTGGGCTATGTGTATCTGCTGGATAAGTGCAATTTTTGCAAGAGTGCTAAATAGTCTATTATAGTCTCTTCCGTTGTGGCAGCAGAGTTCATAGCGTGTTATACGGCATCCAAATCATGGAATTTGACTGTGAAATTTTGTCACAGGGCTGCACATAGTAGATGGTATTGAAAGACCACTAAGATTATTTTGTGACAATAAATCAGCAGTTCATAAATTCAGATTGAACGGTTGTCTATAAAGCATATCGGAACAAACTCAATTTTTTGCGAATTCGCTCATTAAAGGATTGCCACCTAAAAGGTCTCATGAGCACACTGCTCGTATGGATGTCACATCATTAAGTGATGTTCAATTTTTGTGGGAGTTTGTTATTTTTTAATGCTTTTATGATATAGACATATTTCAGTTTATGTAAGATTTAAGAATACATTCTGCAGAAATTAAGTTTTGGTATTTACTACACTCTGATTCTGTTACAGTTTGATCTCACTAAGGTTTAAGGTGGACCAGTTGGAATTAGACATGTTAATATCACGTTACATGAAAATTCCATGCTACGCATCCACATCATGATCCATGTCATTCTTTTGTGTCAGCATATGTGACAATTGATGGGTTTAGTTACGATAGTTGTAACGAAGACTGCTTTGATCCTATGTTGGTATGATTGATGGACCGGATTGGTTATAGATACATTCAGTAACGACAGTTATTTGAGCTCATAAAGATAATTCTTGCAACACATAATTATAAGGTTACACATATAGTCAAAGTGGGAGATTGTTGGATCCTTAATCCAACATTGGCCTTATATGTGAGTAATCATGTGTTGTGGACTGTCACTTAAGATTAAGCCCAATTAAAGTGATCTAATAATGTTAGGCTAATATGGGCTTTTGAGTATCTAATAGGATGTGGGCCTTTAATGTGTAGAGACTAAAGGGTAATTCTAATTTTGTGATGGGCTAAATTAGAAGCACCAATAGACAACCCTAGTTAGGGTTTTATAAATAAGGAGGTTATGGTCCCCGGGTCACACTACAACTTTTGGAGACGTTCTTACTTGACATCCCATTATCAGTAAGATACAGAGAGAAAGCTAAAGCTAAAGGGTTCACTCGGAGAGAGTACGTGTTGACCTGGAGGCCAAACCACAAATCGGATTAACATCAAGATGAGGTACGCTTTCGCTATCATTCATGTACGCTTCCGCTTTGGTATTTTCTACTGATTAACATGATTGATTCTGGCTTTATAAAGACTATTTTAAATCTAACAAATGAATGATATATTATTTTTTATATTTAATTATTTTAAAATATATTTAAATTTTGCCTACAAAATATGGGTACCTAACAAAATTCAAAAGTATTCATAAAATTCTCCAAAAATCGACCTTACATCAAGTAACCACACCTTACATATGGAATGACCAACTACTGATAAACTACTCTAAAATAGTTACCAACTAATTAGCTTAGTTATAAAAAAAACTACCAACTAATTAAGTCTCTAATACATAATATAAAAAAAAAACAGCGAGAAAGAGAGGAGTTGGTGGAATTGAAGTTTGAAGATGGAGCCACGAATTAAGGTCACCATCCAGGTGATTCCAATTCAACTATATCTTCAAGGAAAGACCAAATGCTTTGTAAAGAATAGTTAACCAGTAACCACAATGTTCTCTCCCTAACTAGTGGGGTCAATTTTAGAAGGTAGCATCAATAAGTGGGGTTCAATCAATCAACTTCAGTCCCCTTCTTGCAGTCCAACAACTTGGAGATAAAGACTTGATTTGTATGTAATATATATAAATTTTAGTAGGGGTGGACAAATCCACCGAACCCGACCAAAACCGTGGTAACCGAAAATTGAAAACCGAAGCGGGTCGGGTCTGAGCGGATACGCGGGTTGAGAATTGCAACATTTGGGCTTTTGTGGATTAACACGGACGGATGCGGTTTGCAACCTCAGATCCAACGCTACCCGCACCCGACCGACCCAGCATTTGGCCTTTTGTAAGACGACGTCGTTTCTCGCTAAAATAAAAGCGTAAAACTCTGTCTCTCACTTCGTTTCGTTTCACTCGTTTCACATTCACTCATTTCACTCAAAGTGTGAGAAAACCCTAGCGCCGTTCAAATGGATGCAGAGCCTTGATTCTTGAAGCTCTTCACACTCGCAGTCTCTCCCTCACACACGATCGTTGTCTTCAAGCTCACTGTGTTGTCGCTGTTAGCCCGTTACAACATTCGTCGTCTTCCACTCACACTAGTAAGCCTTTTTACTCTCTCTCCCCCTCTCTCTGGAAGATCGTACAAACGTTTTTGTTTTATTTCTCAGTTTTCCCTCCCAATCTTTGTTTCTCTATGTGTTAGGGTTTGTGTTATGAGTATTAGGTTTATCTTTCAAATCTCATATTTGTTTCTCATCGTATTAGGGTTTCGTTTTTTGGGGTTTTCAAATCTCTGTTCGCTATCTTGCAACCCTAATCTTTGAAATCTTTGTTTGCTAGCTTTCAGTTTAGGGCTTTTGGTTTTTTTGGGTTTTCATTTTAGGGTTTTTCATTTTCTGTGTTTAAAGGTTTAACAACGTATCTGCTTTTAATGCTCCACTGAGATTAGGGTTCTATTTTGTTTATTGTTTCACTGAGATTAGGGTTTATTGTTTAATGAGATTAGGGTTCTATTTTCATTTATTGTTTCACTGAGATTAAGGTTCTATTTTGTTTTAATTGTTTATGTTCATTTTATAAATTGTTTTTGTTTTGACTGTACTGTGTTTCTGTTTTTAGTTGTTTCATTTTGATATGTTTAATCTGTTGATGATTAATTTGTTTAATGCTTGGGCAGGGAAATCAAGCAACATTTGGAGCAAGTGTCAAAGAACTAAGAAACAAGGTGAGTGTGTCTATAATTCTTATGATGGTATTTTCTTATATTGTTCAATGATGTGTGTACTATTAATTTATCTTTATGTAATGTCACTAATTGATCTTTTTGTGTTGTATGTTCACTTATTTATTTGAGGCTGGAGGCAAGGAAGGAGAAGAAGCTATAAATCTAGGAGTCGTATGAGTTCTAATTGTGGTTCATTGATTGGCAGATAGAATAGAAAGTAAGAAAGATTCTTTTGAAGATAAATTTATAAGTTTATATGCTATATGATTTTTTGTATTCTGTTTTCTGCTTATATGCTTTATTGATTTGTCTTCTTGCTAGTTGTATGCTTTATAGATTTATTGTATGCTTATTAACAATGTTTTAATTATATGCTTTTGAGTTTCAGCAATGGATGGTCAAAATCCCCCTCAAGCTGCCACTGGGCAACCAGCAACTGCTGCAGCTGTAGTTCCTCCTAAACCACCGCATGGAAAGAAGAGGAAGTCAAATGCAAACACAAAGAGGACAACTTCTAAAGCGTGGGATCATTTTGTTAGATTACCGGACGAGAAGGAACCTATGGCAGCTTGCAAACACTGCCACATAAAATACCGATGCGACTCTAAGATTCATGGTACGTCTAACATGATAGCTCACATTCCGGTATGTCCTCAATATCCATATTCTCTCATTAATGACCCCACACAAACAACTCTTACCTTTAGTCCTGGGGAAATTTCTAGTTTAGGCACAACTAGTACAAGATTTGATGTTGATGCTTGTAAAAAGGCGGTTGCTATTTTTGTAATAGTTGATGAGCAACCATTTAAGGTAGTAGAGGGTGATGGGTTTAGGTTCATGATGAGTCAAATGCAACCCCAATTTACAGTCCCATCTAGGAGAACTATTGCTAGGCATTGCTATCAACTTTATCTTGAAGAAAAACAAAAATTGAAAACTCTTTTTAGATCTGATTGCTCAAGGGTAGCACTTACCACTGATTGTTGGACCTCAATTCAGAATCTGAATTATTTAACCCTGACTGCACACTTTATAGATAGCAAATGGAGATACCAAAAGAGAATTATAAGCTTTTGTGTTGTTCCTAATCATAAGGGAGAGACAGTTGGTAAGAAAGTAGAGGAGGTTCTTAGGGAATGGGGTATTAGGAATGTGTCCACAATTACTGTGGATAATGCAAGCTCAAATGATGTTGCTGTCGCCTATTTGAAGAAAAAATTGAACAATATGAATGGGTTGGTTGGGGATGGGCAGTTTTTTCATGTAAGATGTTGTGCTCATATTCTTAACTTAGTGGTGAGTGACGGATTGAAGGACATGAGTGACTCTATTTCCAGCATTAGACATGCTGTTAGGTTTGTTAGGTCTTCACCTCAACGGTCTGCCAAGTTCAATGAGTGCAAGGAAATGTCTAACATAGTTTGTAAGAAAATGTTGTGTCTAGATGTTCCCACTAGGTGGAACTCTACGTACATGATGTTAAATGCAGCTGAAAAGTATCAGCCAGCCTTTGATAAGCTAGACTATGAAGATTCTAGTTATGCCGACTTCTTTGGGACTGCTGGAATTCCTACTACATCTGATTGGGACAATGTTCGGGTGTTTGAGAAGTTTTTGAAGTTGTTTTATGATGCAACTAAACAATTCTCAGCCTCACAGTGTGTTACTCTGCATGCTGCGTTTTGTCAACTTGCTTCAATCCACATCGAACTTAATAATTCTGCCTTGAACCTAAACTCAATTCTCGCTAACATGGGTATGGAAATGAGGAAAAAATATGAGAAGTATTGGGGGAAAATTGAAAATATTAACCAGCTTCTTTATTTTGGAGTTATTTTTGATCCTAGGTATAAGTTGAGGTATGTTGAATGGTCATTTCAGTCAATGTATGTTTCAAATCCCACCTTTGCTACTGAACTTTTCAATTCAGTGAATGTAAATCTTTTTAAGATGTACAATTGGTATAAAGATGCATATGAATTGAAAAATAGTGTTGGGCAGCAACCTGTTCGTCCTTCAGTAGGTGGGGAAATACCTATTGTTTCTGAAATTCTCTCAACTCAAGCAAGGGAAAGTGCTTTTAAGCAACATTTGAGAGAAAGGGATTCTATTGATAAGCAAAATGAATTGGAGAGGTTTTTGGGTGAACCTAATATAGATGCAACAGCCACTTTTGAGATTTTAGGTTGGTGGAAACAAAATTCAGACCGGTACCCTGTGTTATCTACCTTGGTTAGAGATCTTTTTGCTACACCGGTTTCAACTGTGGCATCTGAGAGTGCATTTAGCACTGGAGGGAGGGTTTTAGATACATATAGAAGCTCCTTAAGCCCAGAAATGGCAGAAGCTCTTATATGTACTCAAAACTGGTTGAAGCCTTCTTTCTTCCAGTTTAAACACATCAACCTAGATGAAGAGTTTGAAGATTTTGATAACATTGTGGCAGGTATAAATTAAATGATTTCTGGTCTTTTGATAATGTTAGATTTCTAATTCTATATAAGCTAATATGTTTTTTTATGTTTTACAGAATTTCAAGGAGGGGTATTTGTGGGTGACGGAGCTGCTGGAGTAAGCTCATCATCTCAGTCACAGCCAATTAATATTGGCAGTGGCTGAGAAGAAATTCTGGTATTTTGATATTTTTTGAAATTTTGGGGTCACATGGCTCACATCTCAACTAAATGGCAACACCTTTTGGTCTTTTGGAGTCTTTAATGACTCACTACGGTGTCCAATGATCCATCTTCATGCAAGGGAACTTTTGTGTTGGGTATAGATGAAGGTAATGGTTTCCTAAATACTCTCTAATATTGTTTTGCATTCTGTTTTATATATTAATTACTGTCTGGCTGTTTCTGTTTCAGAAATGAAGTTCAGTTGAAGTCGGTCCGTCGCTGGAACTTAAGACCGGAACTTAAGACCTTGGTGAAGTTAAAAAAGAGGGCTCCATTCAAGTATATTGAATCTGCTGCTGGTAATATATTAAAACTGATATTAAAACTGACAAGTATATTGAATATGCTGCTTCTGGGTATATGTTAAAAAAACTGCTGGTAGAAATTTGAATTTCTTGCTGTATATGTTAAAATAGATTTGTGATATATTAAAACAGATTGAATCTGCTGCTGTATATATTAAAACAGATTGAAACAGATTGCTGTATATATTAAATCTGGTAGAAATTTGAATCTGGTAGAAATTTGAAACAGATTGCTGATTGAAACAGATTGAATCTGGTAGAAATTTGAATTTCTTGCTGGATATTTGTGATATATTAAAACAGATTGAATCTGCTGCTGTATATATTAAAACAGATTTGTGATATTTGCATGCAATTTAATGAAGCCTTTCTTTACTTCATTTCAAAATTTAGGGATCTTTCCTCAATGCATACTAGTACAAATCTTTGCTGGTAGTAGTAATCTATACACTTTTTTTGAATTAGTCATACTGAATTTAGTGGAATCCGTTGTTTATGTACAGTGTGAATGACTGCTAGTCCAACTGATGCATATGGAGGGTATGAGATACTATTTCAACACACATTTGGGGTAATTGATATTTCAAGTGTGAACAAAGTTGCTGCTTTCAACACACATTTGAATGAGTTCTTCATAACATGCATATATACTAGTTGGAAATCTGCTATCTGAAATTGTATCTTATTTTATTTTGCAGGTTCAAATGGATGCCACTCTTGAGCTTCTTTGCTTCTTGAAGAAGCTTGAAATTCCCCTTGCATGGGTGTAAATTGTAAATTAGACTAATTTACTAGTTGGAAGTTGGAACACTTCTAGACTTATTAACTGTTGGTTGCTTTAATTAGGTGTCTGTGTGAAATTGATTGATGTTGAGCCTGTGGGCTGTGATGTTAAATTAGTTACTGCTTGTTTGTTTAAACTTAAATGAGCAGCAGCAGTAAACTTTAAATGTTTTAGTTTCAATTGGGTTTGTGTTGTATGGCCTATGATTCTAATGTGATATTGTGTTAGCTGTGTGCTTTGACAGCATCATTAACTTAAATGTATGATAGTGTGTTAAATGTATGCTTTTTACTCTGTTATTATTCTGTTAGAATAGAACAGGGAAATAATGCTTTCAAAAATGGTTTTCTGTTAAAAAAATATCATGTTTAACATGTTTAAAAAAATTTTAAAAAAACTTTATCTTAAAATCTACCACAAAAAGTACTGGGCTGCAGAAGGCCCACAATGTAAACATTTTTAAAAAAAAATTGTTTTTTTTTCTTCTGAAATTAGACAAAAAACGAATTGGGCCAACGAAGGCCCAAACCGTTCTTATCCATCATCTACCCGCACAAAACCGCCCAACCCGAAACCGCCCAAACCGATTATTTACTTGGTTACATTTGGGCCTCCATATTGCATCCGCGGTTTGGGCCGGATTGGTGTCAATGGGCCCGTAACCGACCGGACCCGACCGTTGTCCACCCCTAAATTTTAGACAAGTAATTCATGTGAACGTGCTTGTGTGTGTGATGATGCGATAGCAAAAAAGTTTTGCAAACCATACTAGTTTAGAGTAATGCTATTTAGCCAAAATTTTTTAGCAAACAAAAACCAAATTACAACATCAATTAACCAAGTTTTTTAAGCTACTAACCAACCTACTTTTTCACATTTTTCTAGGCCATTGACTAAAAACTGTGAAAAAGTAGGTTGGTTAGTGGCTTAAAAAACTTGGTTAATTGATGTTGTAATGTGGTTTTTGTCTATTTTTGGCTGAAATTTTTTGGCTAAATAGCATTACTCTATTGGTTTAATATCAAGTAGCTATCTATTTGACACTTTTTTTTTCACAACTACAACCACTATCCAATTGCTTTTATCGTGTACACACAATTCTGTACAAAAATTTCAAAAGGGAAAACATACAAGGAAATAAAAACCACATACACATTTTTTTTTGAAAACCACATACATATCTTGTTAACTTTTTTTTAAAATTATTTACTAAAAAAAAGAGGACAGGAGAGAGCTCAATAAGACAAGACTAATACCCTTGGCAAGAAAAGAAATTATAATCAAAGCGGTAATAGGGAACCCCTAACTAAAAGACCTCTAAGACAGTCCATCATAGAGACAACCTAAAATGCGAAAATTTATAGGACACGAAAACAGAATTTTCCCTGAAACAGATATTATAGCCTATAATTTTTTGGGCCAATTTTTTTCCCCGAAATTTCTTCATCTTAGACCTGGACACAACTGGTTCGAAATTATCATTCTAAGCAACTAGGGTGGATTAAGCAATTATACTTGACCCCAAGGATCACATAACTCAAGTAACCACATCCGCAATTTACTTATCCTCGAATTGCTTGGTTTAGCCCTGTTCATCTGAAAACACAACAACATAAACAGTGAGATTTACAATCTCAATGAGTTCTTTCGCGACTCCCACCATTTAACTCTTGTAGTCTTTTACTTATCTTTTCACTTAAAGTAATTAAGACAATTACTTTGGGGGTGTTACACCAACATCATCTGCAGTATTGTGTTCAAGTTGTTGCATCACCACAATTGATTTCCCTTGATCCTTCTTAGGAATGTATATAACGACAAGCTAAGGGGGGGGGGGACAAAGTTTGCATTTCGTGGCAACTGCTTCTTTCCTTTAATTTCTGTAAGCACTTCAACGTTGCTCTCAAAATGATCAGGCTCATTGCTATGTTTACAATTTTGGAGTGAATGACTAAGACGTTGACCAGTTTTACAAAACAGAGGCACATATTCCACACCGATATAAAAAAAAGCATATCCCTCTTTTTCCACTAATATTTGATCTTGAAGTTGCACTTTTAAATCCATATCTATTAGTACATAGGAAAATGCCCAAAGGTTCTTTTCGAAGTAGCTTCATCCAAAACAAGAGGGATGCCTAAAAGGCTAAACTACCACTAATCTCAAACAAAATTTTAAGTCTCCAATATTCTCCAAAAAGACAATAAAGTTGGACTCAACATTGAGTAGTAGTTTATCTAGTAGAAAATGGATCAAAATCAGGTGACCAAGTCAAGAGGCATATATATGCATATAGATTACTCGTTTTAATTTTCTCTTAACATTTTTAGTTTGAACGGAAGTTCTAAACTTCATATTCATTTTAATTCTCTCTTTCTTTTTTTGTTACAAAAGAAAGAAAAGAAAATTTTAATTTTCTCTTTCGTATACGTATAAATTATTCATTGCTTGTCATTTAAGAAAAATTTATAGTGGTGTCTAAGATATATGCACGTGCAACATGATTAATTAGTATCAATAGTTGAATATTTAATATATAAATGATTAATTAATTAGATTTTAATATATTTTTGATGATACACCTATCTATATCTATATCTAATACATTTACGAATATACTCGGAAAGGAAACAAATTTAACATTCATTCCTATTGATCCACATCATCTCATTAATCCTATTTGGACTAATCAACATGCCACGTAATTACATTACCTGTAATGCCAATAAAAAATTTAAAAAAACCATCAAAACCGAAAAATAAATGTGCTTCATTAGCAACATTATATACTCGGTATTATATACATGGTAATGTTTTTATTGTCACTTATTAATTCCACTTTTTCCTCCACTTTTATTGTCACTTGATTTTCCATGCAGTTTCCACACAACTACAAGATGCTAAACCTACCACTACTGAAAAAATATTCTCCAGCAGAATCAACCGACTACTATCCAGCAGTTGAAAAGCAGTACCCAAGTTTGTTTCCGGGAATATATTCCAATTGGAGAAGAGAAGATATTAGAGAAAACAGAAATGTGAGAAGAGAAGAAGAGATTTGAGAAAAATGAAGTGTATGAATGTGTGAAGATTTTGAGAAGAGATTGAGAAAAATGAAGTGTATGTATGTGAGAAGATTTGAGAAGAGATTGAATGAGTAGGAAAAAGAAAAAGGAAATATAGAAGAGAGATATGTAGAGAAATTTATGGAGATCGGAGAGTATGAGAAAGAAATAAAGAGTGAATTGAGAGAATGAAAATAGTGTAGGAGAAAGTTTTATCTATAGGAAATGAGAAGAGTGTAAAAAAAAATTTTTTTTTTTGAAAAATCCGCCAAAAATGTGCATTACCGGCGGAAAAATCCGCCGGTAATGTATCCGCTGGTAATGTACATTACCGGCGGATTTTTAAAAATAAATAATTTCGGGCGGATTTTTTTTAAAAAAAAAAAACAAAAATAATTTTAAAATACCGCCGGTAATGCGCATTACCGGCGGATTTTTCCGACAATAATTTCTGGCGGATTTTTCCTGCCAGTAAATGCACATTTCCGCAGGTAATATTTTTTTTTTAAAAAAAAATCCGCCGGAAAACCTATTTTTTCTGCAGGAAATTTACTGGTGGAAAAATCCACCGGAAATGCCAAATTTCCGTCGGAACTGTACCGGCGAAAAAATTCTGCCGGAAAAATCCGTCGGTAATGTGCGTTTTTCTTGTAGTGCACATCAGCCGACCAAAAATATTACGTAATTGATGACGAAAACCCATGTCAGCAGTACTTCACAACTACGCAGCCACGTATTCGTCTCAGAAATTCAAAACAAAAAATAATAAATAGAGCATTTAAAACTCTTGGTCAGCAAAAAGAAACAACTAATTAAATGGAAACTGCATTAAAAAATGACAATGTGATTCCAATAATTATGATTCCATTCAATTTGTGTATAATAATGGTAATTCCTATAATGTGTAACGCAAGCTATTGAATTTTCAATTTGATTTTATAAGTATAGATTATAATTATAATTACTATGTGGCAATAAAAAATAGTAATGTTTTATACATAATTTTTTTTGCCAACGTTTTATGCATAATAACAATACCAAGATTGTCATAGTAGGAAAATCCTCAATTTAAAATATAAAACTATATCGACCCAATAAACCACATTTAATTTAAAATTTTAAATACCATACAGATGCATGCCATGTAAGTTATTATAATATTATAAAATTAGTTGCCATGATCTTACATTAAAGAAATTGTTGACTAGAAATAATCTTATTTTCAAGGGGGAAGAACCGGATTTAGACTCGATTGTTTATCATATTAAAACTATGTCTTGGTCGTGGTTTATTTATGGGGTGGGGAGTCATTCCGGTTATGTTTTAGATTCTTGGTGGAATAACGCTTACCATTGTATTAATCATTTTGTTGGGTAGTAGGGGGAGAAACAGTGGGTTAGGTTTTCCCTCTGTAGTGCACTCACAGGGTACTCTTTTTCCTACCTGAGTCTTTTTCCCAATGGGTTTTGGCTCAGGGAGGTTTTGAGGAGGCCCTCCCCCTTCTTTTTTCTTTCATTGTAAGGGTTAGGCACCGCTTGTGCTCTTTTCAATGATATTGCTTATCGAAAAAAAAATTGTTTAATTAAATAACTTTTATATATGGACTCAATAGCGAAAATCAAAATTGAAAAATGGTATTGATTGGAAGTTGTAACATTCTAGATGTAAAAAACAAAAAAAATTAAATTAGTAGCAGTTATTGTAAATTCTGTTTTGTTGACCAGAAATTGCAGCAGAATAAAATGTCTTTGCACAGTAAATGTTGATATTCAAATTTCAAAATTCACATTCAATGGCATTCAAGGATTTCCAAATTAATACTACAAATATGGAAGTTTTCGGTACAAATAATTATGAGAAATTTGTTTCTGTCAAACAAAAATATAGGAAATCATTCAATCCGAATTTCATGCATCCAAATATTCATCAATTGTTTTGAAATTTCAGTAATACTAGTATGTATCACCCGTGCACTGCACGGGTATACATCTTCTTTTTAGAATTTACATTTAAATTATTTGGTTGTTAAAATATTACGTGTGTGTTGCAGATGTTTATAACTATATCATTGTTGTTTTTGGAATGAAAAATACACATTTGTAGATTGTCTTATTAGAATACAAAAAGCAATCTGTAATTGGGTAGCCTTTTATCGGCCGAAGTGTTTGTTTTGTTCTCTGGAGTTACAACAATACTCGGTGTAGTGATACTTTGGGATAGCCTAAAATCACAAACAGTTTCAATTAGATTTTTTTTTTGACAAAATCAATTAGATATTTATAATGCTTATAAATTGAATATGTAAATGTGAGAGTATATATGAAAAACATTGCAATTAACTAAACAACCTCTCAAATGTCAGGATTAATAAGCAGTTTAGAAGCATGCATGGTAGTCGGGATAAAAGTCTTCCATGAAAATGATTAAGAAAATTATATTACGTGGATGGTCGATTGAGACATAATATATATCATCGAACTTGATAACAGTTGTACGGGTCTTGTATATTAGAATTATGTGAAATGTAACTACAAATAAAGGGATGACTTGCTGTTGTTTTTCTAATATTCCCGCGCAACACCTACCCCAGTCAGGATCCCAGCGATATCTGTCAAGACAATAGACAACGAAACAAAACAGAAAATGTTTTTTATAGACAAAGTGGTTAGGACGTAGTGTGTACGCCTACGTTTTTCTACAAACAAAACAGAAAATGTTGATATTTGAATGATGCATCTAATTAACAATAAAAATAGTCTTGGTCAAACCCAGATCAAAGAACTCTTCGGGTGCGGTGAAACGGTACGGCAGATAGGGGGACTGCTTCTGTTGAAGCAGGGCGAATCTTAGTAGCCAATAGAAAGTGAGCATGTAAGAATGTCTGGCAGGTCGATAGTCGCCGGAATTAGGGGCCACAGTAAATTTTGAAATGTAACAAACATATCCCTCCTGAATGTCCTTGTCCAGTTTATATATAAAATGCCGCTCCATGTGTCCCTGAATCGTATTGCCCTGCAACACGTATAACATTTAAAAACAGCACGTGATATTAGACCAAATTGGTTAAAGGCTATAAACACCAAAACAATCTTATCCATACTAAACATGTTGTACCCACAAAAGTGGATGATCGATTCAATAATGGCTTGATATACAAAAGTATAAGAATACTACATCCTGTAGCACTAAAAGTTTTTCATATATAATTGAATAAATACATATCTAAACAAACATGTTGTAGTGATAAAAGTAGACGATGGAGAAATGATTCATTCAATTGAACCAATACACCCATGAATACTCACAAAATTTTACAATTTCTAATCACACTTCTCGCTATAATGGCTTTGATTATACTAATGTGCAAATGTTTGTATATTACACATCAAATAATATAAGTTGTGTTGTATTTATTTAACCAAAAAAATACGAATGATTTTGGATTTGTTACAAAATGCGCATATAGCAATGTGAAATTAGAGGCATAAATTTGTTGAAATTTATAGGCATGGCGATGAGATGGCGTGGGGGTGGAGGAGAGTACTACTCTAATCCCCACCACATAGTTTTTCTCCTTGTGCCCGTCCCCACCGTCCTCTTGGGGACCTCGTAAAATGTTAAAAAAATCACCAAAAACCCAAATTAAAATTTGATAATTCAAAGAAAATACAATAGTTAGACTAAACAAATCATAGTTTAATATTTTAATATAAAATGATATAAAATTTAGTCCTTGTATAATTTGATATTCAAAAGATAAAATTAAAACATAAAATCAAAAGATAAAATTATAAATATTTTTAATTAAAAGACATTTTTTTTGATCTAATGGAATTAAAACACATATAAGAAGACTAAAAAACAATTACTTATGATAAAATATACATCTATAATAAGGGTATTTATGTAATGTACTTGAGACAGGGAATGATCTCTATCCCGATCCTTGAATTGGCAGCAGAGGAATCATCTCTCCCGTCCCCGTCTCAACCTGAAAAAATTCCTTGCTTGCGGAGGATTATGGGGAAATCCTTGTGGAGATCCTCACGCTCATGGTAGAAATTGCAATTTGAACCCTCTCCTTCTACATTCTCTCAATCATCCTACACACTCTCTATCTCTCTCATAAGTTCTTATAATCTTTCTTACTTTTTCTATCTCTTAAATATATTATTTAAGTATTCTAAGGTATAATAGAACCATTTTTCACAAACTCTGAATTTTCGTAAATACATGACACAAAATAAATTAATTATATCTAATGCTAAGATATAATAAAACCAAATCTAACTATGATGCAGTTAAATTGGAACTCGCGCCTTGAATTATGGATTGAAAGTATAGAAATATTGGCATTTACAATAATGAACAATACGTAGGCAGTGTTTGATTATTTTATCATATTTAATGTGATTGTCGGCTCATACTATGTATGATTTGATAACATTATACGATTTGTTTATATATTGAGTTTTGAATTGAATATTGAATATGATGTGATTTCCTTGAGGTAAAATTAATTAAACCTTATCTTCTATTATTAAATGATACAACATTACTATTATCATTTTCAGCAAATGTGCAATATAATATTTACCCATTTGATCAATTGCTTTATAAGGTTAAATTTAGCGGTAATATATATACTCATTATAAAAATAATCAATTTTTTTAACCTTTAAATAATAAAATCAATAGGACTTAGTGATCATAAATATGGCAAACAGAGTGAAAATACGTAAAATTCCATTAGGTTTTCAGTAACGGGATATTACACGACATTGTAACTAAAATTGAACTTCATAACAAAAACTAATAGGCGGGGGTGTATTGGTTTTATAGGTTTTTTGAAGAGAAAATATTTATTTATTTAGTTTTATGGGTTTTTTGTAAAAGAAATTGTTTTTTTAAAAGAAATAAATAAAAAATGAAAAGGCGTTGCATTAGTAAAACAGGGGTGCAATTAGAGCAGAGGGCTGTATTATTAACAGGGGTGCGAATAACGTACAGAAACCCAATTTACATTTTCTGGGTTTTAAGAAGTGGCCTGTGAACTGGGCTTTCAAGGGGGGCAATATAATTAAAGAAATGGGGTGTAAAACTAAATCTGACATTATTTATAAAAAAATAAAATATAATAAATAAATTAAAGGGATGTATATAAGGGAAGTATCAAAAGAGGGAACCCTAATTTCCTCTACTCCTTCTCAGCGCCGCACAACTCCATTTAGAGAGAGAAGTGCGAAATTTTTGAAAACAATGAATACCAGAGAGAGAAAGAAGAAGAAAGAATGGGAGAGAAAAAGGAAGGGAGAGGGAGGACGATGATGGGGGCTTTGCCGGATAGGGAAGCGATGCGCGATGGTGAGGGAGAGCTCACGGTGAAGACGATGCGTGGTCGACCGTTCCTTGGCCGGCGTGGAAGACGACAGCAGCGACGAACAGCTTCAAGTGGTGCAACGTCAAAATAGTATTACGATGGGAGTCACGACTGCAAAAAGGGGGGATTCACGGCGGCATTGGGCACACGGCCAATGCAGAAAAGCTTCCATTGAACAATGGTTTCAGGAGCTGATTCGTTTTTTGTCGCTACTGATGCTTGAATCTTCAAATTGATTATTTGGTTTAGTATATGTAGTTGGAATAAATGATTTGTAAATGATTCCGGAGGTGGTGCCAAATCCACCCTAAAATCGCTCTTGAGTGAGTAGATGAAAATCAAGATTATTGAAGGGTGGAGAGGCTTCTAAAGGAAGGAGTGGGTGAGAGGATAAGTGTATTCAGAAAGAGAGAAGAGAGATGTATGCTTATTTTGGATATTGCTCTTTCGCTTTTTCTTTTAATATGAATTTGAATTTGAATTTGAATGTATTATATTTTTGGAACAATTTGAATGTATCATTAAAATCACAATTATCAGTATTTAAAACTTTTTGACTGGACATTAATTGTTTTGGATGCCTATTTGGATGCCACGTAATTATACAGATTAATGCGTGGAATTTATGATGATGACTTGGATTTTTTTTAACGATAGTGTGGACGTCTACATGGATAGTCTACATGAACTATTCATGAATTTATATAATTATGATACCACAACTAATCAGCATACCATTACCCAACTTCCTACCCAGACCACAATTTATTTTCTTCCTCCTCTCTCCGGATCTTACTTTAATCAATTTGTTTTCTATGATTTCTTGATCCCGTCTCTACTGCCAGGTTGATTTTTTTTCCTTCTTTTTCTCTTTTTTGTGTAGATGATTGCTATGAGCACAAGTAGTGGTTAGACGACAATGGAGATGGATGCATGCTTGTGGGTGAGATAAGTTGTCGAGAGGTTTATGGTTCATGGATTTTGGTGAAGGTATGTGATGGTAAGACCATTTTCTCTTTTTTTTATTAGACTCTTTTTTGTTTTTTCTCTCTAATAAGAATACAACTTTCGGTTTACATTTCTGGCATTATAAATGATGAGTTTCTATCTATTTCTTTCTGTAATTTCTTCCTAGACATTTCTGGCATATGTGATTGTTGGCATTTCTCAAATAAAAGACAGTCATATTTTGGTCTATATAATTTATAAGTTTTTTTTGACAGGAAAGATATTCTCAATCTATTAAATGAGAAGAAAAGGAGCACAAGGCATCGTCACGTGTTACAGAGAAACAAGGTTTAGGGATAGTTCCCCGCCAAAAATTAGAGCCTAAAAGCGTGGCCATTCCTACTAGAGCATGAGCAGCTCTATTACAATTTCTACTAACATAGGAAACTCTACTACTTAACATTGAATTTAACAACAGATTACAATCCAAGATGATATTATCAATGGATGAGTCTTCAATCCTTCCAGCCAAACATTTTACCACACTCTCAGCATCAAAGAGTTTCACGGTAAAATATTTTTATCATCAGCTGTCTTGTAGTGACATATCTTCCAACATTTCGAACCATCAGCACTTGTTAGGGGGACTATGGAAATCTATTGTCCCTTCGAAGGTTGTAGACTTCGGGTGGAGGTTACTGTTAGATTCCTTACCAGTGTGTGAGCAGCTGTTGCATAGGAACGTCATCCACTCCGAGCTAGAAGTTGGTTGTTCGTTTTGTAATTCCTTTCGCGAGTCTGTCGAACATCTTTTCATCACTTGTGGTTTTGCGCGTTCTGTTTGGCATATTGTTGGTACTTGGCTAGGTGTTGACGTGGATGTCTCTCTGGGTGTGGAGGATTTCTTTAGTAATTGTGGCCAGTGGTGTACAGGGAAGAAAGCAAAGCGGGTGAAACATCTCTTCTGGTTAAATATTTGTTGGAGCATTTGGCTAGCTAGGAATTGAGTCATATTCAAAGAGGAGGAACCAAATATAGAGGGGGTTGTTAACCGGATCAAGAATTTATCTTGGAGTTGGTGTCTTTATAAACTCAACTGTAATTCATCTTTGTCTGTATCTCTATGGTGGTCTAACCCACTTACATTCCTTAACAATCTGTAATCTAGTAGGGGGAGAAACAGTGGGCTAGGTTGTTGTTTTCCCACTGTGGTGCAGGTTGTACGAGGTACTCTTTTTCCTTGCTAAGTCTTTTTCCCATTGGGTTTTGGCTCAGGGAGGTTTTAAGGAGGCCATCCCCCTTTCCTATATCTCCATTATAAGGGTTGGGCACCCCTTGTGCTCCCTTCAATGAATTTTTTGCTCACTACAAAAAAAAACGTTATTTGCGACGGACATTAGCGACAGAATTTTATTCCTTCGCTAAAACTGACATTAGCGACGGAATTTGCGAGGGAATAGGGGTCTTCGGTTTTTTGAAAATTAGCGACGGAAGTTAGTGCATTAGCGACAGAACAGTCCGTCGCTAATTGTTTGGAGGGAAACTGAAATCTGAACAGCACGGAAACCGAAGCGATTAGCGACGGAAATAGTAGTCCCTCGCTAATGTTTTTTGACCGTTTTACCTTGGTTAGCGTGAAGGGATTAGCGACGGAATAGTCCCTCGCAAATTCCGCCGCTAACCCCAATTAAAATTAGAATCAGATCCCTTTTCCTCTCTCTGTTTCCTCTTCTGTTTCCTCTTCTGTTTCACTCCCTCACCCTTCTCTCACGACCCCAACCCCACCACACCCTTTGCAGCACCACCACCCCACGACCACTGCACCACCGCCACCACACCACCGCTCACCCGTCGCTCCTCTCTCTCCTACGCGACGTCGCTCTCTCTCCTCTCTCTCTCCTACGCGAACACTTCTCTCACCGGAGCTCTCCGTTTTCGCCACCGCCGGAGCTCGCCCTCCTCACCACCACCAGAGCTCGCCCTCCTCACCACCACCGGAGCTCGCCCTCCTCACCACCGGAGCTCTACTTTGGAGGTTTTTTTTACTGATTTTAATTTTTTTTTACCAACTGATTTTATTTGATATTGTTTTGTTAGGATTTGTAAAATTAATTTTGTGATATTTTTGTTTGGTAATTTTAGTGAATTTAGTTTTGTGATATTGTAAAATTAATTTTTGATATTGTTTTAGTGAAATTGTGTTTAGGATTAGAAATTGAAATTGGGTAGAAATTGAAATTGTGTTTTAGGTTTTAGGATTAAGTTTAGGATTTATAGAAATTGTGTAGGATAAAAATTGTTTGTTGAAATTGAAATTGTTTGTTGAAATTGAAGAAATTGTTTTATTATAACTGAAATTAATAGTGAATTGATTTATGTTTTTTGCTTGAAATTGAAATTAATAGTTGAAATTGAAGTTGATATTGAAGTTGTTGTTGAAATTAATAGTTGAAATTGAAGTTAGTTATTGAAATTGAAGTTGAAATTGTTTAGGATTGAAATTGTTGGTGTTTGAAGTCTCACAACTGCACCGGAGTGCGCACCATCACTGAACCACGTACCGCACCGGACCTCAATCTCATAACGGTTAGTTTCCAAAATAAATTAATTGTTGTTTTCATGAACCCTAGGTTAGATGACTGTGTGTTGTTGATGGAAAAGGGTGAGGTGATGCCGTCCCTCACCCCCATATTTTGCTCGAAATCATCTCCATTGAGATAATTGCGAGGCGATACTAACAACAGTGAATGGGTGTATGATCGGTTATATCCGAGAAGAGCGGGTTTGAAGGAATCTTTTGTAGTTGGGGTTGAACAGTTTCTTGTGGTAGCGTGGCGACATGAATTGGCTAAACGGGAAAAGGGGGTTAGATGTCCATGCTTAAAATGCGACGGTGTACCTATTAAGACCGATAATGAAATCAGGGAGCACTTGTATCAATGGGGGTTTAGGCCTAATTATTGGATTTGGGTGGACCATGGAGAACAACGACGTCAAAATTTTGAGGTAGGGGCTTCAAGCAGTTCTGGTGTTGGTGTTCCACGTAATGAAATTTTTGAGTCTATGGAAAACATGATTTGTGATGGTCTCAGGGTGAATGTGCCATTTGATGAGCCTCAATATGACGATCATGATGAACTTCCAAATGAAGAAGCACAAAAATTTTATAATTTGTTAAGAGATTCAAACAAACCGTTGTTTGAAGGCTCGCCACAGTCAAAATTATCTATGTGTGTGAAACTTTTAGCTCTCAAGTCCATGAGTAATATTTCTGAGGTGGGTTTAGACTATGTGACTGAGGAGCAAGATGAGGAGGAAGATGATGAGCAAGATGAGGAGCAAGATGAGGAGCAAGCTGAGGAGTCTGATGGTGGCAGCTTTTAGTGTTGTTGATTAATGTTTTTGTTATAACATTTCAGATTAAGTGTTGTGGATTAAAATTTCATTCTCGTAATTTCTATTTATTGAAGTGTTGTTGATTAACGTTTTTGTTATAACATTTCAAATTTAAACTGTTTTGTATAGTTTAGATTTTATTATTTATTAACAAAATAAACAGGTATAAAAGCAGATTATTAAAAAAAAATACAATCAGATGGGCTTTAGCGAGGGAATTAGCGAAGGAAATTGGACGCGTAGCTAAACATTAGCGAGGGAATTAGCGAGGGAAAGTGGACGCGTGGCTAGGCATTAGCGAGGGAATTAGCGAGGGAAAGTGGACGCGTGGCTAGGCATTAGCGAGGGAACGTGGACGCGTGGCTGTCTGAATTTTCCCACGTGGCTGCCATTAGCGAGGGAATTAGCATTACTGCAAAAAAGGCCTTTTGAATCGGTTATTTGGCACATTTGGAATCGGTTATTTGCCGATTCGAATACTGCCGATTCTAAATGTAGGGACATTTTGAATCGGTTAAATAACCGATTCAAAATGTGACATTTTAAATCGGTTATTTAAACAACCGATTCAAAACGCTTAAAAAACAAACATTTAAAATCGGTTCTTTAGATAACCGATTCAAAATGTCCCTTTTTTTTTAAAAAAAATAATTATAAAAACAACCCACCTGACATTTTGAATCGGTTATTTAACCGATTCAAAATGCTTAAAAACAAACATTTAAAATCGGTTCTTTAGATAACCGATTCAAAATGTCCCTTTTTTTAAAAAAAAAAATATAAAAACAACCCACCTGTCTGCTTAACTCTAAACCTCTTGTTTACCTCAGAAGTATTATGGAGCCTTTAATATTAACAGAATATCATAATTAAAGGTTTTTCCAGCATTAATGACATTGACAATAACTTGAGTTACCAAATGGCTTAGGCCAATTAAATGAATAGGCAATTTTCAGGGGATCTAATATAAAGAATAACTTCTGAAGATTAGAGCTTCACCACTAACATCACTGGAATGAGAGGATTAATGGAAAAGATAGCACAAGCACCAAAAGTGTTGAATTCAAAATATATAAAAACATGTTCTACTGTGGACTTCAAATCATCTTAGATGCATGTCAAGTGGAATAGTGGGTAAAAACTGACTTTTGAGAGGCCAATCCAAAATGCTCTAAGACTACATCAATCAAAGAATTACCAAAATATTTTACACAGTTTAACTGACAGAAACACTCTGAGACAACCTGGAAAACATGGGGCAACACAAAGTGTATATGGGTGGGCACCTCAATCAAGCTTTGTCAACAGAAAAAATAAATGCTACAAGAATTTCCCCCCTCTTAAAAGTGTCCACCCAGCTTGACTTGGATTGGTGAGTTCCCAATGTGATTTCCAGATACCAAATGTCTTGGGACCGAAAAAAAGAAAAAGAAAACCTGGGTCCGTGTGTTTAATCAAATCATCTTCACTAAAAGAGTGTAACTCAGATGGTTGAGGTGGCTGGGGATAAGGGTAGAGGATATAAACTCAACTTGTAGTAAGACTCCATGACATAAATTCCAACAAAAGATAGAACAAATGAAGTTAAAGCAGACCAATCATAAATGTAATTTTATTATGTAAATAGTTATAGAATGTGAACAAAATAGATAGAGGGATGACTTGTGTATGAAAGAAAAGACATGAACTAGTACTATAAATATACTTATCCTATGATAAATGTACACCATTGGTTTCTTTCTCTGTATTTACAAATCTAGCAAATCATACGAGTATATTTATTACTGATTGATAATGTAAATTGACAAGCGTACTTCTTCACGAATCAGTTTTAGGATAGGAGCACTTCTTCTGGATATTCCTCCTCCCTGAAAAATAAAGCAGATAAAATGATGTCTCAAATGGGAGAATATACGACATGCAGGAAAAGAAAGTGTAAACCCCATTTGCAACAAGGGTAGACAAAATACAAGGGGCAACCTAACAAGCATGATTAATAAAGGAGTTGAATCTGAGTATATCCCTAAACATAATGTTAATCCAAAGTTCATATCTCTGCTTAATTGTGTACAAACTTTAAATGTGCTAACGTATGTGTTAGTCAATTAACTAGTTGACCAGAATATTCATTTGAAAAGACCATTCTACCTAGGGAATTACAAAAAATGAACGAAGACATATGTCAAAATTTGAAATCTTAACCCTTGATGTTAGTAACCAAGGCCTATTCTTTAATGAATCAATACTGTCGAAGCTTGATTATTGCAATACAGTGAAAACAATATTCAACTAAAGACATAAAAATAAATAAATAGTATATTTCCCAGAAAATTCCATCACAAGGAACATCTAAAATAATACAATAAGTGGCAAGAAGTATGAGTGTAGGATGAGATTGCCTGTTTAAGAATAGGAGTTGCACATTTTTCCTGCAATCTTTGAGCATCTGCATTTGTAAGGCATGGGACTGGCTTTAGTTCTGCATACTGCAAAAAAGAGTGTCAGTGCATAAAACCAATGCAGAAGATTTTATTGCACAATTTTATTTTGATTTGTGTTAGTCAATTAACTAGTTGACCAGAATATTCATTTGAAAAGACCCTACCTAGGGAATTACAAAAAATGAACGAAGACATATGTCAAAATTTGAAATCTTAACCCTTGATGTTAGTAACCAAGGCCTATTCTTTAATAAATCAATACTGTCGAGGCTTGATTATTGCAATACAGTGAAAACAATCTTCAACTAAAGACATAAAAATAAATAAATAGTATATGTCCCAGAAAATTCCATCACAAGGAACATCTAAAATAATACAATAAGTAGCAAGAAGTATGAGTGTAGGATGATATTGCCTGTTTAAGAATAGGAGTTGCACATTTTTCCTGCAATCTTTGAGCATCTGCATTTGTAAGGCATGGGACTGGCTTTAGTTCTGCATAGTGCAAAAAAGAGTGTCAGTGCATAAAACCAATGCAGAAAATTTTATTGCACAATTTTATTTTGATTTGTGTTAGTCAATTAACTAGTTGACCAGAATATTCATTTGAAAAGACCCTACCTAGGGAATTACAAAAAATGAACGAAAACATATGTCAAAATTTGAAATCTTAACCCTTGATGTTAGTAACCAAGGCCTATTCTTTAATAAATCAATACTGTCGAGGCTTGATTATTGCAATACAGTGAAAACAATCTTCAACTAAAGACATAAAAATAAATAAATAGTATATTTCCCAGAAAATTCCATCACAAGGAACATCTAAAATAATACAATATGTGGCAAGAAGTATGAGTGTAGGATGATATTGCCTGTTTAAGAATAGGAGTTGCACATTTTTCCTGCAATCTTTGAGCATCTGCATTTGTAAGGCATGGGACTGGCTTTAGTTCTGCATACTGCAAAAAAGAGTGTCAGTGCATAAAACCAATGCAGAAAATTTTATTGCACAATTTTATTTTGATTTGTTATCATGAATACATTTTATAAATTCATTCACATAAATAATAATTTCTTCACCTTGAGTGCCATGCCAATAATAGCAAGAGGGAAGCCATATGTTAACATTAAAGCTGACCATTCGGATTCAGGGAGAATATTAAAATATGCCCCAAAACCATAGCTGTATATTCGAAACCAAAAAAAATAACATAAGAAGGTTAAAAAACCATAGCCATAAGTTAAGTTGTTTTGCTTCTAATTCCAAACAAACACTTCCACAAAAACACATAAACAAGAAAGATACCGAACAAGAAAGATATATTAATAATTTAATATATGAAGAAAAAAACAAAGCATAATTAATGAGTATGAATTATACAATTGAGAGCCACATCAGGGTAGGTTATTAGAGCTGGTTTATCCTGATCCCCACAAACAAGCACAGAGACAGAACCTTTACTTGTTTTCACTGTGCATTCCTGCAAAGCAAACCACAAGCTATATGTTAACTAACTACATGATTCAACCCCACCTCAATGCCAAAGGTGGAACTACATGCCCACCTCAATGGATCCATTAGACTTTCAGAATCAAGTTGTCATTGGTAATCAAAGGTAGACTTTCAGAATCTTCAATCTGTGGAATGAAATCCACATCAACTGAGGTTACTAATTTTAGACCTTTCAGCACGGCGTCAACATAAGAACGTTTGGTCATTCCAATGGAATCATTTCTCTGAATGGAAATATGCAGACATTTTGTTCAACAGATTAATTATCAATTCAATTGAAATAAAAACACTCTGAATTACACAATTAGCTCCTTTGCTTACCTTTGGAGTAGTTCTCAACTCTAGATAGACAACATTATCTGATGCAAAATCCTCAATAACCTGCTTTTAACTCTTGTTATTATAACTAATGTACAAGGCAATGAATATGGCAATGGAAAAAAGTATATAGTAAGCAAAGAATCATACTTCTTTGGTAATTCTTGTAACAGTATCATGATTCTTTGGTAATTCTTGTAACAGTATCATGATCAGTAATGAGATTGTGGATTAGGTCAAATAATTGAAATACTTCTATCACTGTAAGATCATCTGTATTTACAAATCCACCACTAACATCAGCTTTAAGCATCAAAAAATAAATAAGTTAAATAAATAAAAACAAATTCCAGCAACAGTTAGACAAAAAGAAGAGAAAGCAACCTAGAATCTTATTTTACAAAGACGACAAATTCCAGCAGTAGTCATGTCATGTTTTCTCTAAAAAAGATACTAAAAAGCAAAAACCAACAAAAACCCTAAACAAAAACCAACATTGCATCCTCCATTGAAACCAAAACATAAGTAAAAACTTATTACCTCCGATGAAGAAGCAATGAACAAAGATGAACCAACGGATTTCACCTTACATCTGCAGTAGATTTCACACAAACGACGAGAAACTACGAAAAACGGTGAAATCGAAGAAACAACGAAGAAGAAAAATTTGAACTAACAAATTCATGCGATTTGATGAGAGTAAGGGCGACGCAGAGATGGCGAAACGAAGAGACGAGAGGGACGCGAACGGAGAGATGGAGCGATGGCTGAGAGTGGAACGCGAGGTTGATGGAGTGTGTGAGAGGGATGTGACAGCGATGCGAGGGATGAGCTGCGAGGGATGAGAACGAAAGGGATTTGCTGCAGCGAGGGATGAGAACGAAGGGGATGAGAACGAGGGATGAGCTGCGAGAACGTGAGAGGGATGAGCTGCGAGAACGTGAGAGGGATGAGAATGAGATAGGGTTTGAGAGGTAAACTGTGAGAGGGAAACTGTGAGGGGGATCGTGAAAATTTTAGTAAGGAAACACACCTTATGAATCGGTTGTTTAAAGAACCGATTCTGAATGTGCATGTTCGGAATCGGTTATTCACTCAACCGATTCCAAATGTGTAAATTGGCACATTTCGAATCGGTTGTTTAAACAACCGATTCGTAATGTCTAAAAAAATCTGCCACATCTCCATTTAATTGCAAAATTGCCACCGCGTCCACATTTGGAATCAGTTATCCAAACAACCGATTCAAAATAGTGCTTTTTAAAGCAAATTTTGCACTAGTGTAGCGACGGAATGGACCGTCGCTAATTAGCGATGGACTCAGATTCCCTCGCTAATCCCATTAGTGAGGAGCAGTTTAGTGACGAAACTGGTCCCTCGCTAATTCCCTCGCAAACGGTCATTAGCGACGGAATTTGGTAATTTTGCGAGGGAAATTTTCGTCGCTAATAACCAATTTTTTTGTAGTGACTTATCTAAAAAAAAGCATCAAACTCGAACCACATATAATTTCTAAGTTGAAATGAATGTTTTGTGCATATTTCTTTTTGTCCGAACAGGTTTAAGAAAATATTTGATTAAATGAAATTCTCTCAAATTTATATCTGTGAGTACCTTTTCCTTCTCCGACTCTTTTTTTTTTTACAGATGTTCAAAATTTTGTTAATCTTTTTTCTCTTCGTAGACATTAGAGGTTAGCTGTCTATGTGTTGTTTTTGCAAATTTTTAAATGTAAATTAAATATTTTGAGAAAAATGGTCTTCGTAGCCTGTCTTTAGTGTCAAAGTGGCAAGCTGGATGCATATAATTCTAAGGGTTCAATGGGTGATGCGGTGTCAATCGAGGCTGTTGCACAGGTATAACTTTACCTCTAATATTATAGTTCATGCATAAAATATTGAAATTTGATTTTCTTTATGCCATTTTGGATTAACCGTTAATTAAGACATGATTGTGGACCTTCTTAGCAATGCTTTTAACATTGTTAGTGATGCTGTGAAGAATTGTCCCGAACTTAGTATGGATTTTGAGGAATGCATTATACTTAAGAGGCCATTAGAATTGGGTAGTAGTTACTCTATTGTAGTTGCTCCTCGAAGGTTCTGAGTGTTGTTGTCAAGGTTGAGAAAGAATAGTTAAATATTGTAGAGTTTTTGATATGTGTACTTAATCGCAATATTGCCTATTATGAATACGACCAATGCTATGTCTTTGCAACTTTGATAAGTTTTTGGATATTAGTCTAATTTAATATAAGAACAATGCTACGACATTGTTATTATTCAAACGTTTGGATTCCTGTTAATATTTTTTAATGTTGTTTCTATATAATTTTTTAATTTTTTTTATTGTTGTGGCCATCAAAAAATCCAAATAAATTAATTGAAATAGACAAACCATAATATAACAAAAGTTCTCAAGCATTCCATGTATATAGTGGTACTTAAAGTAATTGCATTGAAGAGTTGTTTGTTGAAGGCCACAATCTTCAAGTGTAGACCAGAGTAGAAAAAACTGCCTACATAGTCAGTATAGGCAAAAGTAAGATAAAAAAACTCATCACTATTAGAATGATTCATAAAACGATCATGTTTTCAGAACATTTAATGACTTGGTCCAGTTGATTACATGGATTTACAAGTAATCTCATCCGAATCACATCCGAAACAACAACATAGTCATTGTCTGATTTGTTATTGTAGTGATCTTTTTGTTTAAATTACTTCATTAGAAATAGAAGGAAAACAAAAAGAGAGCTTGAGAATTGGTAAGAGTTTAGATTACAACCATCAAACTTTTAATTTTCTATTTTTATAAGGCTACGGACAACGTTTACATACAATATAACAACACCAGGATGGTCTCGAACTCTACAACATCTTTATAAATCATATTCTAATTAAGCGTTGTTACCTTGGATTTACATCATGTCAAGAAACTATCCCCATTCTAAACAGTCAACAAAAGCCTTTAAATTAGTACAGTTGAAGTGTAAATCTTGGAGTGTTATTTACCGCATAAATAGATTTATGTTTGAGCATTTCTTAATTGGAATCCCTTGGTTTTTGATAGAGAGATGTAGGTAATTATGTGGTTGGATCCCATCCTCTCGCTTCGGTCATCTTCAACAAACAAAACTTCAACCCCTAAAACCTTCCCCATCCCCATAAACAAAGTGCGGAAAAATTAATATGCTATATTTAAATTATGAAATATACATTGTTCTATTTAAATCATAATTCATCACAAGTGATGGGAATTGCTGTCTGTTGTAAAAAAAGCATATAACATAAATAGTTACAACTTGCAATATATTTGGTTTTAGTTTTTGTCTTGAAATTACGGCTTTGAATCACTTATCTGACTATAGGTTTGGTATCCATAAACAGTAATAACATGTAAAAATACAGTTTTCTTTACTTACAACACAAACAACTAACCATGTTTTTTTGACAAAAAACCATATTAATTTTAAATTCAATATTTCATACCATATTTTCGCACTCTAAATATATTCAATTTTACATTTTCCATCGAGATATTCTATTTATTTCCTTATGATTTTTTTGTTTAATTAGACATTTAAAAATGAAATTGCTTCTCGTGCATCACACGGGTTACATATGGGTTACAAAAAATAAACAATAGCTCATGACAAAAACTTTTATTAACTAATTATTATAAAAGATCGGTACACAATACCCACTTTTTTTTAGTTTTCCACAAAATTCTACCTACTTTTATCACCCACTTTATGAATGTGATCACCTTTTTTTAGGAAACTTAATCTAAAGTAACCGTTTAATGTTTGATATATATATATATATATATATATATATATATATATATATATATATATATATATATTTCATTGATTTTTATTTTTTGAAGTTCGCTAACCTCAACATAATAGAAACTATTTACTACAGTTTCTAATTCAAGATATCAAATTTTCTATGCACTCATAAATCAAAGAGATATTTTCATAACAAATATAAATATTAAAAAAATAATGCTTCTATTATATAGATAAATCAAATATATATCTCATTACAAATTACAAATAAAATATATAACTCAATATAAAATATATCTATATCACATATCAGGTTTATTTTAGCTGATGCTGATGTACCACTTAATAGTTTTATTTTATCAAAATTGTTTCGTCATCAAATAAGACTTATCTATTATATTTTGTTCAGGAAATAAAGTTCAAACAAAACATATTATACCCAACTTTTATATTTCTTCTAATTAATATAAATATACAACTGTCATTTTTTATTTTAACAAATAAATTATTATGAATTAAGTTAAAAAAAATGTATACCCGTGCAGCGCACGGGTCATACATACTAGTGTGTGTATATATATATATATATATATATATATATATATATATATATATATATATATATATATATATTAATTCTAATGAGATATACTCATATAGTAATACATACAATTGAAGTAAATAAATCCCCTTTTTTATATTTTTCAGACAATTCAACCAGTTACGTAGTGTTGTAGTAGCTAGGTACTTACTATTCGAAGTTCTAATATGCATGTTTTCAATGCTGAAGCAGGTCTATGATGTTGCGCCGCTGTTGCAGAATGATTATAGTCCAATATATATGTGTGGTATGGCAAAATAAGGGTTTATTTCAAAATTTCCTATCATACTTTTTAACAAACTTCTTGTTGCAACGATGAAGATGTATTGTTTGTTTTTTTCTTGGTTTTTTTGGGTAATAATGTATTGTTTGTTTAAACGAAAGTAATTTAGAGTACTTTTTATTTTTATGTCAAAAAAGTATTGTTCGATTGATTCAATCCTAGGTGAAGAATATATTCGTTTAATTCAATCTAGAAATAGTTAAAAATCTTAGAGTTAGATGAAAAAAAAGAAACCGAAACAAAACACAGGGTGAGGGTTCGATCAAGATCATTATCGCACCATAGATTGACTGTGTAAGAAGTGTTCTACTATTTTAGGGTTTGATGATGACAATCAAATATTTGGTAGAATCACACAAATTAGCTATGTGTACAAAAATACAGTCAAATTTTATGAGATAGATTGTGGGGAATTCACCCTTAGGGTTAGTATGTGTACCCAAACATTGAATATATGAAGTTTGAAATATTAGGGATTTTAGCTCAAGGTTGTTAATCGACGCAATAGCTTCAGTCTTTTGTAGCAGAGTCGTCATCAGATTTTTCCTAGAACTCGCGAAGAAGACGTAGTGCAGAGAGCGGCTTGCATTGTTCTTTTGTGTGTGCGTTACTCAATTTAGGGAAAGTGAAATTGTCATTGAGAGTGAGACCGACCCACAAATGCACAAAACCCTCCCACTCGGGCTGCGGCAAGTCAGCTGAGGGCAGATTTATCCAAGGTGTCATTCTCAATCCCTATGTTATGTGAATAGAAGATATAATTACCACTATGAAAATTGCTGCAATTGATTCTAAAATAGGTCACATCTAATGTTACATTGATGTACTGACATGTTGCTATCTTTGTTCAAAATTTGGAATGGTATTAATATGTTTTTCCTGCCATTTAACTATATATGTCGGACATATTTTACAGAGTACCCCTGTTGATGTCCCTAATACACAGAATACTTCTACTGTTGTTGAAGATCGGAGGATCTCAAATTTGTCTCAGGTGTTTATCACTCCCTATTTGATAAATATATATTATTCCAATTCCGATTTCAATACCACAATCAATAACTAACAATATGTTAACTACTACAACTGATTCTTAAAGAGTTCATATTTCATTTTATATATATGTACCACCATTATACACCAGGATCTTCTACCAAAGTTTACTGAATCTGATGATGGAGTTGAGGTTGCTAAGGACGGCATAGAAATTGTTGACCTGAGCAACGACAGTGAGAACACTCCTAAAATCAAGAGGACTTGCCCATCTGTCACCGACCCATCTCACTCTAATGGAATTGTCCTCAAGAAGATAAAGATCGAAAAAGACTGATTTCACGGATATCAGATTGTTTTTAATGGTTATTGATTATGAAGTCTGATTATGTTTATGTTACTAAGATGGATTAACTTTCCACCATTTTGAGTTTAGGTGGTTTGTTTTCAGACAATGTGTTTTATCCATTTCCCTATAATTCCACCTTTGGTGTAGCTATGCCAATTTGGTAATTCAGCATAACAATTTAGCAGATGTTCGTCTGATTTGAACGTTTTTAATATTATGGTTATATTTCGTATTACTCAAAATGTAAGTATCTATGTTTCCAACATGCATTGATTTTTATACTTTTCCATGATATCAATCACATGTTAAACTGATTATTTGTTTTTAAGTGCAGCCTGTTAACACACACTACCACTATGTTTAATAATATCAATCAGTTAATAACATTCAACCATTTTTATATACTCGGATTTAGAGATAATGTTGAATCACCTGTGTGGCAAGACTTCGAGGTCAACTTCGACACACCCACACCATTTACCAAGTAGTGCATCATTGAATATAAAAACATGTTACATAAGTTCTTTTGGATAAATAGACTTCTATTTAAATAACACTTTAGTATGCGGCTATATTATTCATTTTGAACATAACATATAAACTAAGAACTAATTGAAAAATGAATTAAAGAACTTAATAAAATTATTTTCAGGTCGACATATAAAAACCACACATTTAATTAAAGGTTCACTCTCAGTAGAGAGGACGTGTGGGGTGCTAACACCTTCCCCGCGCGTAACCGACCCCCGAACCCTATTCTCTAGTTTCGCAAGACCAATCGCTTTCCAAAAAAGGTTTTCCTAATATTTTCCTTAATAAATATTGGTGGCGGCTTCATTGACTTTAGAAAAGTTGTAAACGAGGAAGGCTCTCCCTCGGGGACTTTTTCGGGCGCAACAGCTGGCGACTCCACTGGGGACACTAAAAAAAAAAAAAATTTAAAAGTGGGTCAAGCCTAACTAATTAAATGTGTGGTTCATATGATTGATTTGAATATCTTGCTTTGCCTCTCTTCTCTTTCCTTTTTCATAAGCATGTTACGTCCATGTGCATTCTTATTCTATGTTTGCTTTTGCAATAGATAGTTACTTCTTTGCTTAGTTCCCTCATGCATTTCTTCCCCTTTCTTATCATGTCCCCTTCCTCTCTGCTCCCTTTCCTATGGTAAGCACATGCATACTTCCCTTTTCTTATCATGTCCCCTTCCTCTCTGCTCCCTTTCCTATGGTAAGCACATGCATACTTCCCTTTTCTTATCATGTCCCCTTCTTCTTTGCTCCCTTTCTTGAGGTAAGTAGTGCATTGTTATTGGCACCCTAGATTAGTTTATATTGGATCGATATTGAACCCTAGGATAAACAACATGCTATTTGTCTGGACTGCTCTGGATTTTCATTTGCAGGTGGGGAAGGGTAGTTATTCCTAGGTGTTGTGCCCTCGACACACACTTCACATCCTATACTTGTGAGCATTGAGTGGGGCCTAAAACCCAAGGTCTGAACAAAAACCTAGGAGAGTGGGAACGATTAGTGACTGCCATTCGTAGACCTTTGTCTGTATGGCTCTCATGAAAGTTCCGCCCAAGAGTGCGCTTTGTCATGATGCCTCACACTCGGTAGCTTTCTACGATTGTGGATGCCATCATGAGAGAGACTTTAGCTCTTGGTTGCCATTGTAAGGAAGTGATTAGAACCTACATGGGAGGATTACCCCTTTCGTCGACTTTAGACCCTAGGATTCCCACCCTTTGTAGGACACGGGGGCACGCCTTTGTTTGTTGCATTAGTTTAGGCATTCCTTTTTCTTAGACTCTATTTCAAAAATCGTAGAAAATAATATCCTTATTTTCTTACCCTTTTTTTTATGTAAATGACACATCATTTCGCATCCACGTCATTTCGCATTCACATCGTTTCGCACCATTGCATTTGCACTCTTATGCATGCTTACTAGACAATGCTTCAAAAAGAGAGAACACAAGTTGTTTACGTGATATCTAAAATTCAGTCATCATGGAAAGAAGGAGAAAACAAATGAGGTTGTTTGTAAATAAAAACCTTGAGAACACCAGAGTTTGAATCAAATTCAATTTTTCAACAGAATGGTCAATAATCATCTCAATTCCTTGCATTCGAAGTCTCGCATCTCATCATCACAAAAAATGTTTACCTCATGCATCTAGGCATTATAGCATATGCATCAAAGCATTACATTTGCATCTTCACATTTTGTGCATTCATCACATAGTAAAAAGAAAAAAACGTTCCACATCAGTCGCACCATATTAATACTTGCATAGAAGAAAATAGTAAAGAAGAAAAAGCAGAAATCTTTTCATTGCATTGGCATCATATTCGCACTTCATAAAAAAGGAAAAGAACAAAATCATTGCATCATTAGAGCATTACATTTTGCATCAGATATTCCATAGAAAAAGCAAAGAAAGCAAAAAGAAAACAAAGAAAAGAAACCACAAAAGCAACACAAAAACATTCCCTGTCATTCAGCATTCCATATCATTCATCATTTCACAAGCATTCCTTTGTCATTCAGTCATCAAACATTAAAGCAGTGCATACGCATCATATTAACGTTAGCATTTCCATAAAAGAAAAAAGAACAAGAATCATTGCATCAAACATCAGAGCATTGCATCATATTAATGTTTGCATTTCATAGAAGAAGCAAAAAGAAACAAACAGAAGTTAGAACAAGAGCATTTCATTCATCAAAACATCAATCACCGCATACATTTGCATTCAAACATCAAAGCAATACAGTTGCATCACATCAATACTGGCATCTCATAGAAGAAAAGAAAGCTAGAACATCCCATGACATTCATCATTTCATGTCATTCATCATTTTACAGCAATATCCCCATTTCATAAAATAAAAAAAAAAAGAGTTTTCCTTTGCATGTCATTAAAATACATGAGCATTCCATGTCATCAAATACCAAAGCTTTGCATTCGCATACCCATGATTCTTAAAAGAGCAAAAAGAGAAGCCAAAAGAGAGAAAAGAGAAGAGCCAAGAGAGCAACAAAAAGAAAAGAAAGAAGAGAAGCTAGAGAAAGAGAAAAAGACATATAAGAACAGGAGAAAATCATGCATTCATCAGACATAAGCAAAAGAAAAAAATCACGCATTGCGTACAGACAAGAGAAGAAAAGGAAAAATCATTGCATTCATCAAGCATATAGGAACAGTAGGAGATCATGCATTCATCCGACATAGACAAAGGAAATAAGAAACTCATCATTCATCATAAGAAAAAAGAAAACAGCAATCATGGCATTTGCATTGCATGCCTTTGTTTCATTTTCAGCTACAGGTACAAAGAGAGGATGAGCACTTCGGTGTTTGCCCTCTCCCCCAGATTCCAGAAAATGTTCCCCCAAGTTGGGAGTTCAGAAAGAAAAAAAGGAAAGAGAGAAATAGAAAAGAAGGAGAGAAAAGAAAAGAGAGCGCTCAAGCGCGCATTGCGGATTGGAGCACAGAGATCATCGCTCCCTTCTGCCCAGGTCTCACGTCGCGTACGAGCATCGCGATGGACCGCAGCCCCATGTGAGGTTCAACGGAATAGTTGTATCAGCCTAAGATACAGTGGACGCCGTGCATTGATCAGTATATCAGTTCCGGAGCTGATAACGATCCCCCCGGTCGCTCGAAAAGGCCAACAGGAAGAGCGTGCTCCTCAAAGCCACGTGCAAACTCGGATTCGTCAAGAGTTCGTTTAAGGATTACAGGTTTTAGGCAGCCTGGGCAATTTACCGCTTTCTGCACGCCAAGTGCCCATTTACCGCTTTCTGCACGCCAAGTGCCCATTTACCGTTTTCTGCACGCCAAGTGCCCATTTACCGCTTTCTGCACGCCAAGTGCCCGTTTACCGCTGTCTGCACGCCAAGTGCCCGTTTTACCTTTTTTTTGCCTCAGGTTTCTCTAGGTAGACAAAATTGGTATAATTTCTGAATTCTTTATTTCTATTTTGCCTCGGAATATGTTTCGGCCAATTCCTATTCCTTGTCAAAATCCAAATAAAGAGGGGCAGCTGTTATACCCCAATTTTGTCCGTCTTCTAGTTTTTAGTCGTTTATTTTTTGTAAATCGTGTTTTGAAGTCGCGTGATTACGAGAATTATCAGTATGGCGTCTCAGCTACTAATCCTAGCCAATTTCAATTACCCTGTTCAACTAAATCAAAATACCGTTGTTTTAAATTAGGCATGCACGCGAATGATCGGTCGTTGGAGGGCCCAGTATGCGAAACTGGGCTTAAGTGAGGGGGTGTGTGTGTGTTAATCCGTGGGGTGTAATTATGCATCTGAATATTAAAAATAAAATTAAACTAAAATGGAAATTTGAGAGGAGGTATAAAGGGAATGTAGGTTTTTTGTGAAAACCTAATTACAGTTTCCTCTTCTTGCTGCGCCGCAGCGTTTTTTTTGGAGAGAGAGAGTGATGAACCGAAATTTCAGGGAGAGGGAGAGAGATTCGCGGAGTGAAATAATGAGATGATTTTGGAGAGGGAGAGAGCTGCGTGAGTCTCGCAAGGAGAGAGGAAGAGAGGTAGAAGGAAAGAGAAAGAGGGAGAGTGGAGGGGGAGCTTGCGGTGGCGGCAGATGAGACGGCAGCGGACCGGTCGCTGCCAGAAACGCGCCGGTGTCAGTGGCGATGCGAGGCTACTGTGCTTACGGCAGGGAGACTGAACCGGGCTAACTTCTCTTGTATGATGGCAGCGACGACGTAGAGGGACTCGCAGGCGGAGCTTGCGGTGGCGGCCACCGCTAACGGTGGTCGGAGTTTCAGGTTCGTTTTTCTTTCCCTTTTTTCATCTCTGCTTCTCTTCTAACTTCTGCTAAATATATTTCTGGTTCTCAAAACCTCTAAAGCCTAACCCTCTTCAACAACCGAATCCCCTTTTCTTTTTTAACTCCTAATTCTATTTACCATTAGTTTGTACTACTGACCAATTTCAAATCTCCTTTGACAAACCACTGCTATTTTAATAACAAGTTATGGACAGATTAAACATATAAACATAGATGCTAGTATTTCTAAAATCTGATCAACAAATGCTTGGTAAAACTAATATAAGCTAACATTTTGAACATTTCAGTGGTCCGAACAACAAAACATTCGGACATTCTAAACACTAAAAAAAAAATTAATAACCGAAACACCAACCTGGTTTTTAGATGAAGACTGACTTGTTATTATTTTTTTCTCTGAATTGCTGTGTGCGAATTTTCTGAGAGTTGCTGTCTATTACTGCTGTTGTTGTCCTGGTTCTCCCTGCTCCTGCTATCTCTGTTTCTGATTTCTTAATATTCTGTGATTAGGGTTTCAATGCGAAAACCCTAATCTTTGGGTTCTGAAATCTACGTAACTCCTGTCTGATTTTCTCGGTAATTTCTGCCCTCCTGACTGCTGATTCTTCCCTCTTGTATATTTAGGAACTCAGAACTGTGTTTGGTGGATTAGGGTTTCAATGTGAAACTCTAACACCCTTTTTATTGTGATTTTCGCAGTATTATTTCTGCCTTGAATTCCGTGTCCTGCTACTGCTGTTTGACTGCTAATTTATACTGCATTTTTAGGTTTGGGCATTGATTGCTTTTGACCGGGCTTTGAATTATTTTTCAGGTTTTGGAGCGGATCGACCTAGGCCCAGCAGCTGGAAACCCTGAATCTGCTGCTGCTGCCTATTATTATTTGCATTTTCGGATTTGTATTTTTTGGTATTTTTAATATTATCATTTTTTGTATTTTTGGACTTTTGGACATCTTGGACACTATTAAATTGTAAATAAAATTAAATAGAATTTTTTTAACATTTTTTTGATACTATATTGCTTAACAAAATAAGAAAAAGGAGTCGGGCCAAATACAAAGACGAGAACGGGCCAGACTAAACAAATACGCTAAAACGAGGCCCAAAAATAGAAAAATGGGCCTGTTAACTAGAAGCGCTAAAAATTAACTTGGAATTGCATTCTTAAGCCCGAATCGAAACGACAAGCCCAATCGCGAGAAAAATGACTTTGGTAGTCTCAATTAGGTTCGACTAAATCCAAATACAAAGATTAAATTGAAGAACGCACGAAACGACCGATCATTCGCGTGCATGCCTAATTTAAAACAACGGTATTTTGATTTAGTTGAACAGGGTAATTGAAATTGGCTAGGATTAGTAGCTGAGACGCCATACTGATAATTCTCGTAATCACGCGACTTCAAAACACGATTTACAAAAAATAAACGACTAAAAACTAGAAGACGGACAAAATTGGGGTATAACACCCATGACATTAATTAAGGGTAATTTTATAAAGTAACTCATAATTTATTTTTCTCATACAAAACTAACTACTTTTCTTAATTTGTGTGAAATGGCCAAAACGTCATATAATATGGGACGGATGGAGTATATAGTTACACACTGACAATTTTGAAGAGCCATTGGAAAAATGGAATAATGCTTGTTGCTCCATGTTTTGCAAATATGTTTGTTGTTTTTATAGAATAATACATAACCTGAAGATCATTGTATTCTATTAGATGATTGTTCTAATATTAAAATAAACAAATGCTCAAATAACTTATTGTATTCTATTATATGATTGTTCTAATATTAGAATAAACAAATGTGAAGAAGCAATTGAGGTGTCGGCCCTTGATTTGTTCTTTGTTTCGAAATGAAAATGCATATGCCGCTAGAGCCGTCAATTTGGCCCATGTGGGCCAGCCCAGCCCCAGTCCCACATGGCCCATGGGCCCAAAAGGCCTATGGGTCCAAAAGCCCACATTTCAAAAGCCCACGGAGGCCCCAAGCCCCAGTGGGCCAAGGCCAGCCCAAGGCCCTTAATTTTATGTTTTTGCAACGAAACTGAAAATTACCCACAGACCTATGTGGGCTTCGACCTAGGCCAACTCATGAGCCCTAAAAATTTATTTACTTTTTTACAAAAAACTAGAAATTACAAGTCCTCCCGTTGTCCGTCGTTAGTCTTGAAAACTAAAATGAATTTTGGTATTTAACTTACGTGAAGACACAACAGAAATGCTTGTATACCAAATGGAAAATGTTTTCCTACATTTAACTTGTTCTTTCCTCTTATCTATAACTGATAATGATCTAGGAAAATGACTATGAGCTGGAACTTTTTCTCTTATAAATAGCTACCACCAGTATATAATAAAACAACATAAATCAAAAGCAACTTCATATTTCCTCCTTTTGATAACCTATCTATATCTAGTAAATTTTTTTAAGGCACATATAGTTCAGTTTTTTTTTTTAATTTCAGTATTTGTGAAGACTTTTTGATAATAGAAAGGTCAAAAAAAGCTAAGGCAGAATTTTTTGGTTAAATAGATGAAAGCCTCTAGTTTGTTTGTTTGGTGGTGACAGTGGGTGATGGTGATAGTGATAGTTGTGAGAAAGAAAATGAGGTTGTGGTGGTGGTTATGGTAGTGAGAGGGATAAGGAGGTGGTGGTGCTAGTGATGGTAAAGAGGGAGGGGAGGTGAAAGAATGAAAGTGGGGGGTGGAAAAGAATGAGCCAAAAAAATGAGGTTGGTGGTGATAGTTGAGAGAGAGAGAGAGAGAGAATGAGGTTGTGGTTGTGGTGGTGGTGGTGGTGAGTGGGAGGTGGTGGTGGTGAGTGGGAGGTGGTGATGGTGGTGGTGGTGGTGAGAGGGAGAAGGAGGTGGTGGTGATAGTGAGGGTAAAGAGGGAGGGGAGGTGAAAGAATGGAAGTGGGGGTGGGAAAAGAATGAGAAAAAAATGAGATTGGTGGTGATAGTTGTGAGAAGAAAATGAGGTTGTGGTGGTTGTGGTGAGTGGGAGGTGGTGGTGGTGGTGGTGGTGGGTGGGAGAAGGAGGTGGTGGTGGTGGTGAGTGCACTACTAGAAATTTAGTTGACTTTGTAGCGTCGGTCCAAATGTTAGCGTCGGCTAAATTAACGGGACGCTACAATTACCTTCGAACATTTTAGCGTCGACACGTGGCCGACGCTAACCCGACGCTAATTCACAGTTAGCGTCCGCTTTTGGCCTATTAGCGTGGGCTTTTGGCCGACGCTAAAAACTGTTTTTCTAGTAGTGGTGGAAGATGGTGATGGTGGTGGGAGTGAGGGAGAAGAGGAAGGCGGTGAAAGAATGAAAGTGGAGGTATAAATAGTGGGAAATGAGGTGGTGGTGGTGGTGAGAGGGATAAGGAGGTGGTGGTGAGAGGGAAAAGAAGGTGGTGGTGGTGGTGAGTGGGAGATGGTGATGGTGGTGGTGGTTGTGGTGAGAGGGAGAGGAAGGTGGTGGTGAGAGGGAGGGAGGGAGAAGAGGAAGGGGGGGTGAAAGAATGAAAGTGCAGGTGTAAATAGTAGAAAAAGAAAGAAAAAAATTTTGGGGGCCAGCCCACAAAGCCCTGACCCTAACCCACTAAAAAATTTAAAAGTGTGGGCTGAGGCTAAAAATAGCCTCATTAATAGGGGGCTTCAATTTTATGGGGCTTGATTGGGGCCCAATGGGGCTGGGCTTGGGGCCAAATTGACAGCTCTATATGCCGCTATACAATTTATTTGAAAGTAATTGATCAACTAGGTTACAAAATATTTATATTACTAACAAATTCGTAAGCCTCATAGGAGAGCATTGTTACAAAATGATTGCAAGTTTAACAAGCGTACGTATAAATAAAACTCTTATCAAAGCAAATATTCGCAAATATAACCAACCATCGGTAGTACATGACTAACATAAACCAAACTATAAAACACTTGCAGCAGCAGATGTTTGTAGAAAAACCAAATTAATTCATAGCAACATTCTGAACATTGGTGAATATAAATTTGTCACTATACCCAAATGCTCTGGAGTCCCTAACCACAAATTAAAGCTCAAAGTAGGAGTTCCTGTGATGCCGGTGATGCTGATGAGAAACATAGACCAGTCCCATGGTCTATGTAGTGGGACAAGGCTTATGGTTAATGACCTCGGGAAGAATGTTATCGGAGCAACAGTGCTTACCGGTAAGAACGTAGGTGATAAAATCTTCATACCAAGAATGAATATGGTCCCAAGTGACCCCGACCTTCCATTTAAGTTTCAGCGGAGACAAATTTCCAATTGCCTTATGCTTCGCGATGACAATAAACAAGAGCCAAGGACAGTCACTATCACATGTTGGTGTCTATTTGTCACGTCCTGTTTTCACACATGGACAGTTGTACGTTGCCTTATCGTTTGTCAAGTCGAGGAAGGGTCTCAAAATTCTTATTCTTGACGAGGACAAAACACTATGCACTCAAACCAAAAATGTTGTCTACCGAGAAGTTTTTGAGAATGTTAGAGGTTAGACATTCCAATTAAGTGATTTATATGTTATTAATTTGTTTATCATTTTATATTTATATTGTATGTCTAACCATCCACCAATATTCCCATGTGTTACAGGACATGGACAAACATCATTTGAAGCCCGTCAAAGACCTTCCCGATGAGTGTAGAAATCAAGTACTATAAACACGACGGCGTAACTCTTAAAAGACCCACGTACTTATGATAATTGAATATTTTTTATTTTCTTATTTATTACATCCCTATTTTGAGTCTCTCATGATTTTCTATTACATGTTTTTTCTTTATAGAAATTATTCTATTATTGTCTGGTTTTTTATCAATTAAACAGTGTTAATTTACATATTTGCAACTTTCCCGAGCCTTCATTAGCAGGTTATGATCAATAACATTGAAATCCACGGTTGGAAACACCAAAATGTATTCATCTATTTTAGCCTTTGCCATTGCCTATAATGTTAATCACAACAACATGGTAAAAAGATTATTGGTTTTTAGGTGCAGCCAATCAACACACACTATATGACTAAGTTTATGAATATCAAAGAAAACACATTGATTCATATAACAGTACCTAAACACACTAATTAACTCACAAAACTCCAAATTACTAACCATTGAAAACCAATCGCTAATGACTGAATCTAATTTAAGTTACAGTAGATCATGATCTAATTTAAAACTTTGTCAATCTATTAAAATGCTTCTTAACCACGTCATGGAGACTCTTGAATAATAATTTTACCAACAACATCATATACCATTATCTAGTTTCATATACATAACAAGAATACTGGAAATATAACAAATAAATACGACTAAAGAATGAAATTAATAGAATTGTAAAAATGATTAAAGTTCATTGAGACAGGTTTAAATGAAAAAAATTAAAAATAACACAGAAGAAGCGGTTTGAGCAACTCTTGAATCAAACCATATATTAACTGCGACAGAATTCTTTGATTACGGTAGGGTTTGGTCATGATACTCTAATATGGAGTAGACTCACATAAATTAATTCTATTTTTACATGAACACAACCATAACTACGAGATAGATGGTAAGGAATCCACATTTTGGGTTAGTTTTTGTACCCAAACATTGAATGACATGATTTCGAAATGCAAAAGAACTCACCTCAAGATTGCTACCAATCGAGACCATCGCTTCACATTGTTGTTTGAGAGACGTCGCCGGAATTTCAATATCAGCTCGCGAAGGGGACAAATTGATGTTCGCTGCTTTCCTAACCTCTGTATCTCTCGTGTAAAGTAAATGTATTTGGGAATAATTTAAAATTAATTTTATTTTTAGTATAAAATGAAAGGTAAATTGATATATCTCAAGTGCACCCTATCTAAATAATATTTTGTTTTTTTTGTGACTAAAAATAATATATCGTGTTCTGGACTGGACCAAGAGGCCCATTCAGCAATTGGATATGGATTGGCCCAATCACTTTGGTCCATATCCACAATATACAAGCCCAATTATGACCATCATACTTGGATGGCTCAGATCAATTCTATCAATCCGACGGCTCACAATGAGCACGATTCCCTATAAATACTAGCTCACATTCTCATTAATAGGTACATTCTCATTCCTAGAATATTACTACTTTCTCATTCCCTATACTGACTTGGGCGTCGGATTGCAAGAGACCTACCAACAGCAGTCACTGCAGCGCTGCTAGGTACAGAACATTGGCGACCAGTGGGAGGGATCTTTCTTTCACAACAACTCTGCTTTTTCAACCTTTCCTTGTTCTCCTATGGTTCCCAGAGGCAGACTCCGAGTTTGAAGCATTGTCGTACCTGCACCACAGCAAGAGGGTACGCCTGATGGCAATGTTGCTTCCCAGCCTAACGAAGGCACCCCCGTCCAGGCGCCACAGAAAGACTCCCCTCAGGAGCAGGTGCAACCTCCAACAGTGAATCAACTTTTGGATCTCCTCTGCAACCGCACTCAGACTATGCTGCAGCAGGAAGCACGCCTCTGGCAGATTGAAAGGCGGGTAGCTTCCATGCCCTAACAGCCTCAGCCCCATTGGGGAACCCCTACTCAGACAACTGTGGTATCAAGACACCACCGTTCTCCCCCTCGAAGGCATCACTCCCATCGCTCCCCCCAAGGCGGAAGCATGTGCACCGCTCACCCCCTCGGCGTCATAAGCGCCATAGATCAGACTCACCCCCAAACACGCCTCCATCCTTCCCGGATGGGACCTACCGGCCAGATGAATCTCTCTCCAGAACTTCCTCGCATGCTTCCTCCAACTCTCGCGAAAGGTCTAGAAGCCGAGCGAAGGTACACAAGAGGCGCCACCGAGGATCACCGTCGAGGAGATCCCCGGACCGGCATGGGTACCAAGACGATGACTTCGGAGACTGTTCACCTCGCAACTCAAGGTTCTTCTCCAACGAAGGACCCTTCACCAAAAAGGTGGATGAATGCCCGATCCCGAGGGCTTTGGAGAAATTGCCAGCTCTCAAGATGTACGATGGGACTGGAGACCCAGACCGCCATCTCGCGCACTTCTCTCCATCTCGCGCACTTCTCTCTAATGATGCGCTACAAGGGCGCCAGAGAACCTGTTCACTGTAAGATTTTCCCTCTCACTCTTGAGAACTCCGCATTAGAGTGGTTCCAAGAGCTGAAGCCAAACTCAATAGCTTCTTGGAGTCAGCTGGCCAGAATGTTCTCAGCTCGTTTCACGGCTTCCCGGCTGAAGCCCAAATCAGAAGAGTTTCTAAGGGCAGTCAGACAGCGGGAGGGAGAGACTCTAAGGGAGTACATAGAACATTTCAACCAAGAGGCAGCATGCGTTCGAAACCTGGAAGACAAGCAAAGACTGTTTTGGATGAAAGATGGCCTCAAGAAAGGAAGTCTCTTTCAAGTTGATGTGGGAGTGAATAAGCCCAGAAGCTTGGGGGAATTCCTTCAGAAAGCACAAAAGTACATGGACTACGAAGAGGACGACATGGCCTACCGCGAGGCGGCTAAGGTTGGTAACGAAAAGGAAGATGCTCGGGAAAACCGTCAGCAGAAAGAGATGGGAGGAGGGCATCGTGAACCACAACCACGGAGGTTCCCTGAACACACGCTCCTCAACGCATCCCGGGCAAAAATTTTAGCTGAGTGCGCAAATGCTGAATTCAAGAACATCAAGAGACCTGAGCCTTTGGTGTTAAGAGAAGGTCAGAATCCTTCCAAGAAGTGGTGCCGCATCGGAGCAGAGGCCACGACACTAACGACTGCCGAGCCCTCAAAGATGATATTGAAGAGCTAATTCAGAGGGGAAAGCTTTTGCAGTATGTCAAGAAGGAGGGAGACCCAAGCAATTCACGAAAGAGACCACAATCACCCTCAAAGAGATCTAGATCGCCCCGCAAGGGTAAGGCCCCAGCAAGTGAAGTCGTCAAAGCTACGAAGGATGATGGTAGCGAATCTGTCGAGAAAGAGGACACCCGAAAATCTAAGGGGAGACCGGTAGCCATGGTGATCTATGGGGGCGATCCTCTAGATGGGTGTGGAACCAATAAGTCAATTAAGAGAAGATGGAAGGAAATCTTGAATGTTGCATCTACCTCGACCCCAAGGGAGGGACCTGCCTAGCCACCCCTGACCTTTGAAGACCGAGATTTACTCGATGGAAAGCCCAACAAATACATCCCGCTGCTGATCACCGCCGTCATGGCCAATGTCAAAGTCAGAAGAATCCTGGTTGATCAGGGTAGCTCAGTGGATATCATTTTTGAAGACTTGCTGAAGGTGTTGAACATTTCCCCCAACGACCTGACTCCCTACTAGGGAAGAGACTTAAATGGTTTCAACGGATCAAAAACCAAGCCACTTGGCCACTTGGAGGTGATGGTCACCTATGGAGACCCTGGCGGCGAGCAACCTCTATTCAGAACTGTAAAGACAACTTTCCTGGTCCTCCCATGCAAATCCATCTACCAATACATTATCGGGAGGCCGACATTGGGCAGGGTAGAGGCAGTAACCTCAACAGTTCACTTGAAGATGGAGTTTTACACCTTGGAAAACGAAATTGTGACCCTCCAGGCTGACCTGGCCGTAGCACGCAGATGCTACTACCTAAGCATCAAGGATGATCAAGAGATTGCTGAAGTAAGGAACCCGGACAAGAAATTCGGAAATGAAACTGAAGTAAACCTGGCAGACCTGGATGCTAGGTATGATCCAGACAGCGAGGTATATTTAGATGATATGATCGCTAAAAGTAAAAACAACCCAGACCATATCAATGATATAACCGAGGTATTCACAGAGATCCGAAAGAATAATAAACCCGGAGAAATGCACCTTCGGAGTCCGGGCAGGAAAATTCCTCGGTTTCTATCTCACTGAGAGAGGTATTGAGGTCAACCTTGACAAATGCAGGGCTGTAACCGAAATGACTTCGCTAAATTCCAAGAAAGAAATTCAAAAACTCACCGGCATGTTAGCAGCGTTATCTCGCCTCATTACAAAAGCAGAACACAAGTCCCTACCTCTGTTTAAACTACTCAAAAAAGAGGCAGTCTTCAGTTGGACAGCCGAGCAAGAGCGGGCTTTGTCCCTTTTGAAGGAAACCCTCTCCAAACCACCCATCTTGATGCGTCCCGAGGAAGGGGAAACCCTGTACTTATACCTCGCAGTCGCCGACAAAGCATTAAGTGCAGTATTGGTCAGAGAATCCAACACCGCTCAAAGGCCTGTATACTTCATAAGTAAGGCACTGCAAGGGCCAGAGTTGAACCAGAAGGTGGAAAAATCGCTTTGGCACTCGTAATCGCGGCCAGGCGTCTCCGGCCATACTTCGTAGCGCACCAAGCGGTAGTTCGAACTAACCAACCAATCAGGCAGATCCTCCATCGACCAGATCTGGCTGGGAGAATGATTAAATGGGCAGTCGAGCTCTTAGAGTTTGGAATCAAGTACGAATCAAGACCAGTCATGAAGGCTCAGATATTGGCAGACTTTGTAGCAGAAATGACGACATCCCCGCAAGGAGACAGAGTGGAGACCACATGGACCCTCCACGTGGATGGGTCCTAAAACAGCAAAGGAAGTGGAGCAGGTCTGATACTTGAAAGCTCAGAGGGTCTAATTATTGAAGCATCCTTGACTTTTTCATTCCCTACATCCAATAATCAAACGGAGTATGAAGCCTGCATAGCCGGCTTGCAGTTAGCCAGAGACTTCGGTGCAACACAAGTAGAGCTTCATACAGATTCGCTCCTAGTAGTCTCCCAGATCAACGCAGCATTCGGTGCTTACGATCCACTCTTACAAAAATACCAGACTAAGGTGCGTGAGCTCTTAGGGTTGTTTAACAAGGCTGAGGTGAAGCATGTACGTACCCAGGGGGGATAACACCAGAGCAGATATTCTCTCCAAGATGGCCAGCACCCGGACACCTGGGAACCATCGAAGTGTCATTCAGGAAACTCTATCCAGACCAAGTGTCATTCTAGACAATAGTTATCCTTTCGCAATACTCACAGTCGAGGCAAGTCAAAATTGGATAACCCCAATCCTCCGATACATCCTCGAGGGATAAGAGCTTGCTGATGCAAAAGAGGCGGCTTCCGTAAGAAGGAGAGCAGTGTCTTACTCGGTCGTTGAAGGAAGACTTTTCGTAGAGATTTCTCTATGCCTCTACTGAAATGCGTAGAAGGAACAGAGGCAGACTACGTTCTCGCAGAGATTCACGAGGGAATCTACAGACAACACCTTGGCGGGAGAGCTCTGGGAGTAAAAGCCCTTAGAGCAGGATATTACTGGCCTACCATGAATGAGGACTCACAGAATTACGTCAAGAAATGTGGCAAATGCCAAAAGTACGCTGATGTGCATATTGCCCCCTCATCAGACCTAACATACCTAAATTCACCCTGGCCTTTTGCATGGTTGGGAATGGACCTCTTAGGCCCTTTCCTTCCAGGTCCAGGACAAGTAAAATATGTAATTGTCGGAGTTGACTATTTTACCAAATGGATCGAAGCCAAAACTTTGAACACCATCACCGTAAAAAAATGTATAAAGTTTTTCAAGAAGAACATCATGATAAGATTTGGCATTCCAGAAGTGCTCATCACTGACAATGGTACTCAATTTACAGATAAAGGATTCAGGCAGTTGATGACTGACCTAGACATCAAACATCGTTTTACGTCAGTAGAGCATCCCCAGACCAACGGTCACGCAGAGGCAGCTAACAGGGTAATCTTGCGAGGGCTACGAAGGAGACTTGACGAGGTGAAAGGTAACTGGCCAGAAGAGTTACCCTATGTCCTATGGGCATACAGGACCACCCCACACTCATCAACGGGAGAATCACCCTTCCGGATGCCATACGGGACAGAGGCAGTCATACCCGTGGAAATCAGAGAATTGAGCTGGAGGACTAAGAACCCGAACCAACCAGAAGCAAATGAACAAAGACTCCGAGAGGAATTGGACCTCGTAGAGGAATTCAGAAACCAAGCCGCTTTAAAGGACATGGTGATTAAGCAAAGGATGGCTACAAGGTTTAATGCCAAGGTGGTCCATAGAACCTTCCAGGTGGGCGACCTTGTCCTTCGAAGGGCTGATGTAGGATTAAAGAACGCACTGCAAGGAAAGCTAGCTCCTAACTGAGAAGGTCCATACAGAATAACTGCAGAAACAGGAAACGGCGTCTTCAAATTGGAAACTTTGAGCAAAAAACCAATACCGAGGACGTGGAATGCGGACAAGTTAAGGAAATTCATTGTTTGAATGAAATACAGATAACAAAGCTAATGTAATAACATGTACTTTCAATATGCATGAATGAATGAAAGTTTGTTATGAATCGAAATGTTATTTTGCAATACTTACCGCTACTCGTAGGAAAGAAAACCTGGTCCAAACACTGGCAAGGATGGATTAGGCAGATCAAAACAAAGCTTGACGGTAAAAAGGGGCGGCATAAGATCGACGCTACGATCGTTTTCACATCCCTAAAAACCGAGGCATGGGTCGACCCACTCGTTTCTCGAAGCGACTTAAAACGTGTCGCAACCCCTGGCCGGTGAGTTAGAATCAGACCGGGTTTTGATAAACTACCTCCAGGGCTTACGCAATCGCGATATGACATGGCATGGTAGGCTCGGATATGCGAGGCATAGCTCATGCCAGATGCTATCCAAGATACACCAATCCAAGTATCCGCACAAATAAAGATAAGAACCTTAAAACTCAATACGAAACAGAGTACATGTACAACAAAGTCCAAAACAAATCACATGACAGAAAGTAAATAAACATAAAAGAACGATCAAGGAGCAATGACATCGAAGTCGCTCTTGTTGGAATGGTATCTTACAATCCTTCCATCAACGACACCATGTTCAAGCTTAAAGACATCCGGCTCTAAGAGAGCATTCGGATACACGCATTGAACATGAGCCAAAGCCTTCTGGTATGCGTCAAAGGAAAAGTCCACCACCGTGTCCGCCAGCGCCACCACCTTTCCCTCAGCTTCATCCTTCAATTTGTTCACATTTTCCAACTTAGATTGCACGTCCTCAAGATGAGCTTGAAGCTCCTCTACCCTGCTCACACATGCATCTCTGTCAACGCAGGCCTCCTACCGACCTTTCTAGTGACGGCGAATAGATGCATTAGCTCGGTGAAGTAACGCATGGGCGTCATTAAGTTCATCTCGAAGCTTCTTCCTTTGGAAGAGGAGATTGTCAACCTCTTTCCTCCCTGCACAAGGAAAGAAAGAAAACAAAATATGCTCAAAAACACAAAGATTCGGAAACATGCAACATACTGGAACAGTTCAAGGAATCTACCTGAACCTTGACCTTTCTCAGCCCTCCACTTTGCATGAAGATCTGACCCAATGCTGACCATGCGCGTCATCAACTCGAATGGATGCTCCAAAAAGTGGTCCTGTTGATCAGCCATAAATTCAATATGTGCTTCAACTACCTCAGGAGGGGGACACTTAGCAGGAGAGGAAGGCTTGCAAGAACTTTTATTACGCTTGGATTTAGCATGCATCCCAGGAGTCATGGCAGCCACACCATCCCAAGTCCCAGTTTCACGAACTTCAATGGGAACCTTCGGTGTACCAGAGACATCTTTTCCAGCCCGGCGAGGATTCTAGGCTAAGACGCCCTCCCTTGGAGGGACGGGCAGCAGCTGATGCAGTGGCTACAGGGCTAATTCCATCACCAAGCTCCGCACCTTGAGTTTTCTTCTTCCCAGAGGATAAAGAGAGTATCTCATCAAAGGAAAGCGGAGCAGCCATTGAATCTGAAAAAGGAAAATAAGAGAGGTTAGCAACATGACAAACCGTAAATAAGCTAAAGAACACAAAATCTGGCAAGTAACCTAAGGCCTCAACAGCATCATGAAAAGTTGGAGCACGAGACAGTTCTCCGCATAAGATTTTTTGAGAATTGGTAGTCAAGCGGTTAACGACAGCCTCGATTAAGTTCAAAGTCCTAAACTCAGAAGAGGATAACAGAGTCAAAGGGACACGATAAGACCAACTGACTCGATCAGCGTCAACATTACACTAGCCTAAGTGAAACTTATCCATGACTAAGGACCCTTCCTCGTCAAAGACACCCATGCTGCGCACCGCCACTGGGCTCAAAGGGACGATGTAAAAATACTTAATCTTCCATTCCCTTTGACTTTCAGAGTGCACTTGAAAGAAGGCATAGTCAGATCGACATTTCAATGCTACAAACTCATATCGAGGACCACCTTCGGAACATTCTCGTTGGCGCTGAACCTCAAAGATAGTAAAAAAGAGGGATGTCAAAATGGGCTTGGCACGCCGGGCCGGCCCGTTGGCCTACCAAAAAAAGGCGGGCAGGGCTAAGGTATTGTTGCCCGCCAGCCCACAGGCTAAACACTGTGGCGGGCCAAACCGCCTGTTAGCGCTTTTTTTAAAAAAATTCAGTGTAAATTGGCGCGCCAGCCCCCCATCCCGCTGGCCCGCCCGCCCATCATTTCGTGGGCAGGGCATGAATATTGCGCCCTCGTTTGTTAACGTGCCGGGCCGGGCCGCCCGTTTTGACATCCCTAGTAAAAAAGACCTTCAGTGAACACTTCCTTCCCATAGCTGCCATCACAAGCTCGAAACATTTCAAAAAAGCCCATGCATTTGGGTGAATTTGAGATGGAGCTATAGACAGATGATTCAGAATGTCTAGCTGAAATGGGGTAAAGAGGGGAGAAATTCTCATCTTACCGACAACACAATGGTACATCATAAATTTCCGGCCCTCAGGAATCCGGTAAATCCTGTCATCTGGGTTCACCGCTTCATACCGCCAGGCTTTCCCAAGTATTTCCTTAAGGAAGCGAGCAGGATTTGTTCCCGGGAGATATATGCTCCTAACAGTTCGTACACTTAGAGCACCCCAATCGTAATTAATACCGCCAATCTCCACCACGTCGAGCTCGAACCGACACTCAACATCATCATCCGAAGAAGAACTCACAATAAAGCCAGGTATCCCTGACTCCTCAAGAGGCACAATATTATCACATATCTCAAACGATCCTCCCCTTACAGACCAACCAGCCTGCTCTATTGCAGGAAGGGGACCACGATATGACCCATGAACCCGGGCAGTCTCCTTCGTTCTAACCATCACTCAAATCTGCAGGAAAGAGGGCAAAACAAACATCACAACAAAAATAAAAACTTGTTGACAACCCCCTCCCTTGAGGTCGCCTGATGAAGAATTGGACAATACCCATAATATTTACACCATATTTAAATGGAACATAGTGGCTCACGAATGACTCATGGTCATGGCTTGCAAACAATGAAGTCCAAGGGCGCCAAGGTCCAAGGTGACGACTTGCAAGGCATGGGCGCCAAAGTCCATGGTGACGGTTTGCAAGGCATGGGCGCCAAGAGCGCCAAGGTCCAAGGTGACGGCTTGGAAGGCATGGGCACCAAGGGCGCCAAAGTCCATGGTGACGGTTTGCAAGGCATGGGAGCCAAGGGAGCCATGGTCCGAGGTGACGGCATGCAAGGCATGGGCGCCAAGGGCGCCAAAGTCCATGGTGATGATTTGCAAGGCATGGGCGCCAAGGGTGCCAAGGTCCAAGGTGACGGCTTGTGAGGCATGGGCGCCAAGGTCCATGGTGACGGTTTGCAAGGCATGGGCGCCAAGGGCGCCAAGGTCCAAGGTGACGGCTTGTGAGGCATGGGCGCCAAGGGCGCCAAGGTCCATGGTGACGGTTTGCAAGGCACGGGCGCCAAGGGCGCCAAGGTCCAAGGTGACGGTTTGTGAGGCATGGGCGCCAATGGCGCCAAGTTCCATGGTGACGGTTTGAAAGGCATGGGCGCCAAGGGAGCCAAGGTCCAAGGTGACGACTTGCAAGGCATGGGTGCCAAGGGCGCCAAAGTCCATGGTGACGGTTTGCAAGGCATGGGCACCAAGGGCGCCAAGGTAAGGTGACGGTTTGCAAGGCATGGGCGCCAAGGTCCAAGGTGACGGCTTGTGAGGCATGGGTGCTAAGGGTGCCAAGGTCCATGGTGACGATTTGCAAGGCATGGGCGCCAAGGTCCAAGGTGACGGCTTGTGAGGCATGGGCGACAAGGGCGCCAACGTCCATGGTGACGGTTTGCAAGGCATGGGTGCCAATGGCGCCAAGTTCCAAGGTGACGGTTTGCATTGAGCAACGTCACGGGTTGTGCTTGCTGGGCACCAAGGGCGCCGGAGTGAAGGTCTAGACAAACAGCAAAGTCACGATTTGCATGAAGGAAAGGGGGAAGAGGACATACACTTACCCAAAAGAAAGAAGAGAGAAGTTTGCTCCAAGCTCAAATGTGTGATTCCAAGAAGCCTTATCCAAAATCCAAGCAATGAACACCCACCTACTTATAGTGGGTGGAAAAAGTAGTAAAATCATTTTTGTTTTTTCTTCAAAACAAAAACAAAAATGTTATTGTCACGAAGGCAGACGAGCCATCGCGTCTGGCAAATCGACGAAAATCCTTCAAGCCAAGACCATCCTCCGGAATAATCTCGGCTCGGGGGCAATTGTTCTGGACTGGACCAAGAGGTCCATTCAGCAATTGGATATGGATTGGCCCAATCACTTTGGTCCATATCCACAATATACAAGCCCAATTATGACCATCATACTTGGATGGCTCAGATCAATTCTATCAATCCGACGGCTCACAATGGGAACGATTCCCTATAAATACTGGCCCACATTGCCATTAATAGGTACATTCTCATTCCTAGAATATTACTACTCTCTCATTCCCTATACTGACTTGGGCGTCAGAGTGGCATCGCAGGTGCCCCGTCCGGGATTCATTCAACACTCCGCTCGGATTGCAAGAGACCTACCAACAACAGTCACCGCAGTGCTACTAGGTACATAACATATTGTCTTAATGATAATCTAAATAGTATGTATATATTTCTGTATAATATATTAGTTAAAAAAATCTTTTTAATATCAAATGTGATATTCAACATAAATGCATATATTACTATATATTTAACAAAACTAATAAAATAGCACCAACTAATTCTACATCTCACTGAAAAATTGTATCAGATTTGTGAAGTTTAAATTTTTATATGATATAATTTTAAATCTCATATAATATCTAATATAAATATTATTTTTTTCAAAAATATTAACTCACATGTTTTATTATAAAAAAATATTAGTCAATAAAAAATACTTAAACTACTAATATATAATGTACAACAACATCAATATATATATATATATATATATATATATATATATATATATATATATATATACTATATATTTTTTAAATTTTACCAAATTATAATGTATACCCGTGCGATGCACGGGTCATACGCACTAGTATACTATACATGCACCTTGTTTTATGGTAAACAACACCATTTATTAGCTAAATCAAGGATAAGTACACTCAGACCGAGTGCATTATATTCGTAAGGCCTAACACGATCGATAAATTTGACACTGTTAGTAGTGGCGGATCTAAGATCCTGATCAGGAGTGCAAAAAATTTTACTATAAAAATACTGGTTCATAGGATTGTTTAAAATTATTTTTCAAATAGTGTCACTTAATTCACCAAAGTTATGGAATCAAAATTTAACTCGAAATTTATTTAAGAGTAAATCACCAATTAGTTTCAGGGCCTGTTTGGTGGTCAGGATAAGGAGACAGGATATGATAAGTCTATCATATCTTATGTCAGTTCGGTGCTTGTTGAGCCAGCAGAATATGATAACTTAGGGTGTGTTTGGATTAGAAGAGAAAGAGGGAAGAGAGAAAGAGAGAAGAGAAGAGAGAGTGAGAGAAGAGAGAAAGAGGTGAGAAATAGAGTAGATTAGGGGTGTTGTTTGGTTTAAGGGAAAGAGAATAGAAATAGAGATGAGAGAGTTGTGTTTCTTAGTTTGGTTGGAGCGAAAGAGAGAAGAGAGAAACAATACTTGTTTTGAAAGGACAAAAACAACCTTATGTGTTTGATTTAATACTTTAGTTAATTAACTTAATAGTTATATTAGCTAGTTAATTAACTTAATTACATTAATCATTTAATTTTACTAGTTGAATATTTATTTTAGTATTTAATTTAATTAAATAATGAAAAAATTAGGAAATTGGGGTGATAAAGTGAGGGTAAAATGGTAATAGCACAATTATTGAGCTTTTTCTCCCCACTTTCTTCCCATAATTGAAGAGATTGCAAAATTACTAAAACAATTATCCCTCACTCTCTCTTTCCCATTTCCCCCCTCGACCAAACATGAGAAAACCACTCTCTCTTTCCTCTTTCACCTCAAACAAACACACCATTAATGAGTAAATTACATTCCCCCCTGAGAGAAGCTTGAATCACACTCCTCTCCCCTTTTATGTTAAAATGTACACTCTCCTATCTTGAGAAATAAAAACCTAAAGTAAATTGTACTCCCCTCCCCTAAGAGATGCTTGAATTACAATAATCTCCCTTAATAACTAAACATGTACTACACTTTAATCCTTTTTAAAATGAATAAATATTTTATGATATCTACTAACTTTGAGCCACCATTTAAGAAAAAATAACTCGTTTCTATATAATTTCAATGTCAACGATAATTAAACTTTAATTATCCTATCATGTCTCTCCAGATAAAATTTTATTCTGAGTTTGAACTCGGTTAGAAACCAGCAGGATATGATAAGAAAATAATTTATTCATCTACCTTTCTAAAATATTTTTTAAAATATAAAAATCTGAAATATATTAAAAAATAAATAGATTTATATATATATTATAGAAATATAAATAAAAAATAATGTTAATTATAAATTAAAAATATTGGTCCTTAATGTGAAAAACATATATTGGTATTTAAAATATAAAATAAGTGATAAAAACTAAATTTTTATTGAAAAGTATATTAACTCAATTTTTTAACAAATGAAATATTGTTAATATAATATATATTGTATAATTATTTATTAGCTTATCTAAAATATATAAAAGAATAACATATGTTATCTTTGTACCTAAAAAATGATTAGTGTATATTATTTTATATCTTATGTTATATCTTATTTTATATCTTATATCAGGTGTTGCACATCAAACACATGATATGATAGTGTTATTCTGCCACCATCATATCCTACCACTATCCTGCTTCACATCATATTAGCCTATCCTGACCACCAAACGGGCCTTTAGAGTTTACACGTTATCTCCTATTTATGTCCTAAAGTATATGAAAATATAAGTAATTCGTAAAGTACGTGATATTATCTTCAAATTACTTCCTAAAGTTTTATAAATAGTCTCTAACGGAGACTAATAAGACAGAATTATTAAAACTTTAGAGACTAATTTGAAAGATTTGACAAACTTTATAGACTAGTTATTATTTTGAACTAAATTGGAAGTTTGTTTATTTTTTAATTATTAGAATTGAAAGAATTGTGAGGTTGGGTGCAAAATTTTATTTTCAGGATGGTCAAAATAAAAATTATATAGAGGTAAGTGCTTATTTTTATTTTACAGGGCGTGCAACTGCACACCCTCAAATACACTTGAATCCGCCCTTGGCTGATAGGCTGAATATATTCCGTGGCTCCCTCAAATACACTTGAATCCGACCTTGGCTGATAGGCTGAATATATTTCGTGGCTATTCGAGTTTGAACTCGAGATCTCCAGTTTGTGCATGTAAGTTTACATGTAATGTTTGCCACTCACGAAAAATTTTGGCATATTATGTTTCGGCATTCCCCAACTGGGTTTTAGAGCTAGCACTGTTAACTAAGCGATTCAAGTGAGGAGGAGCAATACACATAACCAAATAAGCATCTCAAATCCAATATCTGGATCCTAACATCCAACCTATCAAAAACAACCACTCATGGCCACCCGCAAAATTGAGTTAGGGGTCCACAATTTTTAATTCTATCAAATTAAGGATCATTTCTATGATTTCAAGCACATTTAATTTGATCATAGGAGTTCTCAATTTTGATCCAAATTAGATCGTTAAGCAGAAGACATTTGAAAAGTGGAAAGATGTTGAAAATGGTACTATCTAATACATGATATTTATCTTGAGTGAGCTGCATTTGTCAAGACCATCACAATTCACTATGTCACAAGGAGGAAAGAGAAAGTTATTATCAACAAAAAAGAATGTGGAGCAGGAATTCTAGGTGCTCCAATTGATTTGAGATTATCTGTGGGCCAACGGCCTACTTGTCATATGGATACACTTAACTATATAATTGAGTTCTATTTGTGGTGTTGAAGAGGAGACTTTGGAGCACATTTTCTTCTTGTGCCCTTGGACTACTCCTATCTGGTATGGGCTCCAAATTTGCTCTGTCCCTACTCAGGCTAATGCTTACCACTTTGGCAAATGGTTTGAAGCTGTTCTGGATTGGGCCGCAGCCCATAATGAATGCTGGACCAACGCGACCGGCCCAGTACGTAATCAACATCACACGACTTTTGGACCGGGTCACAACCCGTAATGAAGTGTGGGCCTATGCGAGCGGCCCAACATCGACCAGCGCCAACTTATACCCACGATGGGAGGATCTACGGTGGAGAAGAATTCTCGCAGATCCAACGGCTGCCCTCAGCACCCAGGTGCTATATAACGAGACCCTGACATCATATGAAAGGTACGTTTTTAACCTGTATTACTACACAAAATCACCCCACTGACTTGGGCGTTGGAGTGCCATCGCAGGTACACCCCGAGGGAGCTCAGTATCTGACACCAAGTTCCCAAGACAGTACGAGCACAAACAGATTTATTTCAACAAAAGGACCGATCGCTCGGAGAAGAGTCTGGTTCATTGGCGACCACAGTGGGAGAGCGAACATCCCCACTCCAATAGACATGGCTCCGCGAGGCAGACCACGCGGCGCCCCGCATCCACGAAACATAACCGCAATTCCTCAGCGACAACAAACACCGGAGGGCGACGCTGCCGATGTAGGCGATACTGCGTCCAGTGCACAAGGGGCTCCACCCGGCCATACAAGCGTCATGCTGCCAAACGAGATACTACAAGAATTACGCGACTTGTTGAGAGCTAGGAACGGAAACATCGCCGCGCCTGAACAGGGGCTCCACTCTGGAAGGGCATACACCGCGCCTGAACAGCGTCGCCGCGACGACGAATCGTCGAGACCAAGAGGCAGTCCCTCCAGAAGACATAGATCTCCCCCGAGAAGGCAATTGGTACACCGATCGCCCCCAAGAAGACGAGGACTGATCCAGCAACAACCACGAACCCCCCTTTCCTCAACCGATCCGACGTACTGGCCCGAGGAAGAGTCCTTCCAAGAATCTTCGTACGACTCCTCTGGGTCACTAACCCGGTCCAGAAGTAGATCACAGGAAAGATTCCCTCGTCCCTACTGGAACGCGCCTCCCCCACGGGCTCATAGGTATGAATCACCTCCTCCACGACGTGGTCATCGGGGTCGCTACCCCGAGGACCGACCATCTCGTAGGAGGACGGGCAATGACGACCTGGGACCCTTCACCCGGGGAATCGACGAGTACCCTATCCCGCGAGCACTGGAGAAGCCACCCTCTGACCTCAGGATGTACAACGGGGTAAAGGACCCCGATGCCCACCTACGATATTTTGACTTGGTAATGAAGTACAGGCGGGCAGACGGGCCGGTTAAATGAAAAATCTTTCCACTAACCCTAGAGGGACCCGCTCTGGAGTGGTTCACTGAATTAAGGCCCAACAGTGTCTCGTCCTGGGAGCAATTGACTCGAGTTTTTAGTGCCCGCTTCACCGCCTCAAGGGTGAAGCCTAAATCACATGCCATCTTGAAAGCAATTAGGCAGGGCCCGGATGAATCCCTCCGTGAGTATGTTGAGCGCTTCAATAAGGAAGCCTCCAATGTCCGTGGGTTGGAGGACGATATGCGCCTATGGTTTCTCAGGGACGGCCTCCGAACTGGCAGTTTATTTGAGATAGAAGTTGGTGTGAACGAGCCGCCAGACCTCGAAACTTTCCTACGCCGATCACAGAGATTTATGAACTATGAGGAAAGAGCGATAGCAACCCAAGTCGTCGCAGGGCAAGCAAAGGATCACCAATCGAACCGGGTTCAAGACTACAGGAGGGATAGAGGAGACAGAGAAGGACCATCCAGGGAATTCAGGCAGAAGAAATTCTCTGACCGGACCAAACTAAATACCTCGTACTCCCAGATCTTGGCCGAGTGCGCGAACACGGAATTTAAAGATATTAAGAGGCCCGAACCGCTAGTCCTTAAAGAAGGGCAACGCCCGTCTCACCGGTACTGCCGTTATCATAGAAGTAACGGACACGACACCAACAATTGCATGGCCCTGAAAGACGACATCGAAGAACTGATCAGAAAGGGAAAGTTAACCCAGTACGTGAAGAAAGGGCCTACAGAGAAACCAGAGGAGAAGGATAGAGATCGGTCCCCTCGAAAGGGTAAGGCGATCGTGAATGAAGTTGGGAAAGGCTCAAAGGAAGACGAGGATGAATACAGTGAAGAAAGAAACGACCAAAGGAGGTCAAGGGGACGCGCGGTCGCGATGGTGATTACTGGAGGATGCCCTTTGGAAGGAGGAGAAACGAACAAATCATCAAAAAGACGCTGGAAAGAAATAATGAACGTCGCCTCAACCTCCACGACCGGTCGCCCCTCAAAAAGGTCGCCTTTGGCATTCGGCGACGATGATTTACTCGATGGGAAACCTAATAAGTATGTCCCACTAATTGTCACAGCGGTAATGGCTAATGTCGAGGTCAGAAGAATCCTGGTCGACCAGGGAAGCTCAGCTGATATCATCTTTGAAGACCTCCTCGACATCTTGAGGATACCAATGGGCGAGTTGACGGCCTATCGGGGATCTGACATAATAGGTTTCAATGGATCATCCACAACACCTCTTGGGATGCTGGAACTTATGGTAACCTTCGAGGACGACAGCGGGGAGAAACCCAAATGCAGAGTTGTGAAAGTAAATTTTTTGGTATTACCATGGAAATCGGTATACCAATGTATCATCGGTCGCCCTACTTTGGGAAAGCTGGAAGCCGTGACCTCGACCGTCCATCTGAAGATGAAATTCTATTCGGACAGCAATGAGGTTGTCACCGTCCCGGCAGATCTGCAAGCCGCTCGGCGATGCCACTTCATGAGCATGAAGGAACAAGGAGAGCACGAAACGAAAAAGACGAACGCCGCGAACAAGGGCGGGAGGCAAGTCAATGTGGCTGATCTGGATGCCCGCTACGACCCGGATAGTGAACATGAAGAAGGAGATGATGACCTTACCCGAGAGCTCAAGAAAAGAATTAAAAGACCTGAGCCACACGGGGAACTCGCTCGAGTACAACTGGGGAGCGACCCAGAGAAGACTGTGTCATTGGGAAGCGATCTTCCCACAGAGATACGCGATCAGTTAATCCAATGCTTGAGGGAACACGCTGATGTCTTCGCATGGAGTGCCGCGGACATGCCAGGCGTCCCACCAGAGGTAGCTTGTCACCACCTGGCCGTTAATCCCACCGCAAAATGGGTCGCCCAAAGAAGGAGGGTGCAGGGTGACGAGAAGGGGAAAGCCGCCAGTAAGGCAGTCGATGATTTGCTGGAAGCCGGGTTCATCAAAGAAATAAAGTACACGACCTGGCTATCTAACGTGGTTCTGGTCAAAAAGGCCAACGGGAAATGGCGCATGTGCGTCGACTACACTGACCTTAACCGGGCGTGCCCTAAAGACGCATTTCCAGTGCCAAGCGTAGACCGGTTAGTTGACAGCGCAAACGGCTTCAGGTTACTCTCATTTTTAGACGCTTACTCGGGTTATAACCAGATCTCAATGCACCCGCCCGACCAGGAAAAAACAGCCTTCATGACGGCGAGAGGGAACTACTGTTACTTGGTCATGCCTTTTGGACTGAAAAATGCCGGCGCGACCTATCAGAGAATGATGAATAAAGTTTTCCAGTCACAGATCGGCAAAACGGTCGAAGTGTACTTAGACGACATGATCATAAAGAGTAAACAAGACATTGATCATGTGGCCGACCTAAGAGAGATATTTGTGGAAGCCCGCAAAAACTCGCTGAAACTGAATCCTGAGAAGTGCACGTTCGGAGTCAGAGCGGGTAAGTTTCTGGGGTTCTTCTTAACAGAACGGGGGATTGAGGCGAATCCGGATAAATGCAGGGCCGTGACAGAAATGAAGTCACCCACTAGCAAAAAAGAGATTCAGAAGCTGAACGGGATGATAGCCGCGCTATCGCGATTCATTTCAAAAGCGGCCAGCAAGTCTCTCCCACTTTTCAAATTACTTAAGAAGGAGGCAAAGTTTGAATGGTCGGTCGAATGCGACCAGGCCCTAGATCAGCTGAAAAAGGTTTTGTTGCAACCACCCATCCTGACCACCCCAGAGCCCGGGGAAACGTTGTACCTATACCTCTCCATCAATGATGAAGCCCTAGCAGCCGTACTGGTGCGGGAAGACGGGGAGAAACAGAATCCCGTGTATTTTGTGAGTAAAGCACTCCAGGGACCAGAACTTAGGTACCAAAGGATCGAGAAGCTAGCTCTTGCACTAATCGTGGCCGCTCGAAGACTGAGATCGTATTTCGTGGCTCATCAAATCGTCCTCAGAACAGATCAGCCCGTTCGACAAATCTTGCATCGACCCGACTTAGCAGAAAGGATGATCAAATGGGCAGTAGAGCTCTCAGAATTCGGCGTGAAATATGAGACAAGAACGACCACAAAAGCACAAATTCTGGCAGACTTTATAGCCGAAATGACCCCGATCCAGGAAGAAAGGCCTGATCCGACCTGGACGCTATACATCGACGGCTCCTCAAACTGCAAAGGGAGAGGGGCGGGTTTGATTTTAGAAAGCCCAGAAGGAACGACCGTAGAGGTGTCGCTGACATTTTCCTTTTCTACGACAAATAACCAGGCAGAGTACGAAGCATGCATTGCAGGACTTATGCTCGCCAGGGAGTTCAAAGCACGACGGGTCGAGCTCCATTCTGACTCCCTGTTAGTAGTGTCCCAGATTGGAGAAACGTATGATGCCAAGGATGAAGTTTTACGGAGGTACCTCGCTAAGGTACGAGAGCTGCTCGATCAGTTCGAAAGTGCGGAAGTCCGACACATCCCCAGGTCAGAAAATGGAAGGGCGGACGTACTTTCAAAACTGGCGAGTACAAAAACCCCGGGAAACCACAGGAGCGTAATCCAGAAGATACTCCCTCAACCCAGCGTCCAACTAGAAACAGCTCCAAGTACCGATGTCTGCATGATCGGTCAAGGGACGACCTGGATAGATCCCATCCTAAGGTACATCGTTTTGGGGGAAGAAGAAGACGACCCAAAAAAGTCTGCTCTCACGCGAAGGCGGGCATCATCATATTCGGTTATTGAAGGCAAACTGTTTCGCCGGGGACTCTCAACACCGTTACTGAAGTGCCTGACACCACAAGAGGCCAATTATGTGTTGAGGGAAATCCACGAAGGGATATGTGGGAATCACCAAGGGGCACGAGCACTAGCCAAAAAAGCACTTCGAGCGGGATACTATTGGCCAACGATGGAAGGTGATGCCAACGAGCTAGTAAAAAAATGTGATAAGTGCCAGAAGCACGCGGACATACATATCGCCCCCCCCGGTCGAATTGAACTCCATTACCGCTCCATGGCCGTTCGCATGGTGGGGAATCGACCTTCTGGGCCCGTTCTCAGCAGCCCCAGGACAGCTTAAATACTTAATAGTGGCAGTAGACTACTTCACCAAGTGGGTAGAGGCCGAGCCCTTAGCGACTATTACCTCCAAAAACTGCTTAAAGTTCTTCAAGAAAAATATACTAGTTCGATTTGGAGTCCCTCAGGTCGTAATTTCGGACAACGACACCCAATTCACTGACAAAAACTTCCAGGAATACATGTCGGAACTAGGAATCAAGCAGCGCTTCACATCGGTCGAGCACCCCCAGACGAACGGACAAGCGGAGGCCGCCAACCGGGTGATCCTGCGCGGGCTGAAAAGAAGGCTGGACGAATCCAAAGGCAAGTGGGCAGAAGAACTCCCCTTCGTACTATGGGCATACCGGACCACCCCACACTCCACCACAGGTGAAAGCCCATTCAAGTTGGTATACGGGGTGGAGGCACTCATCCCGGTTGAAGTTGGAGAGCTAAGTTGGAGAACTGCATATCCCAAAAACACCAATGAGAACGATCAGGGACTCAGAGAGGAACTCGACTTGGTTGAAGAACTCCGCACCAAAGCGTCGTTGAAAGAAGCACTTGTGAAACAAGGGATGGCAACGAGACACAACTTAAAGGTCGTCCCTAGAGAATTCAACATCGGCCAGCTTGTCCTCAGAAGAGCGGCGATAGGACAGAAGTTCGCAGCTCAAGGAAAACTCGCTCCAAACTGGGAAGGTCCCTACCGAGTCGTCTCGAAGACAGGGAAGGGCGCCTACCAACTTCAAACCATGGGAGGCGGGGCGGTGCCAAGAACATGGAACGCGGCCAACCTCAGGCGGTACTTTGTTTAAACTTTTGACAAAATTCAAATTGTAACTCTATCATTGACACTTGTTGAATGAATAAAGAAAGAACACCGGGCGGGACACTCTTTTCCCACTGGGTTTTTATTGAGGCCCGCCCGGCCATCACGACAGATGGTATATTTTTATATGTTGTCTCATCCTTTTCTGTTCTCCATATAGATTCATCAACCACCAGGCGGGTTAAAATCAAACCGAGTTTGATAAACCACTGGGCGGGCTCAGCAGCACTTAGTCGATCTAAGTAACACGAAGCGATCTCAATCGATAGTCGCACCCCCAAGGGCGAGTTAAGTCTGGATACGAGGTCTAGTAAACTGCCAGAAGGCTAAACGAATTAAAAGAAACGAAGCGCTCACAACCGAAAGTCGCACCCCCAAGGGCGAGTTAAGTCTAGATACGTGGTCTAGTAAACTGCCCGAAGGCTAAAACGAATTAAACAGAATGATTAAAATAACGATTTCAAAGCCAAAGGCATAGTACATATTACATCAGTGGGACGACTCGAAAGCCGCCCAAAACAAAAGACAAGTACTTGGAGCATATTACAAAAATCCTAATTGGAACGATCGAAAACAACCATTTCCTCCACTAAGACGTTTCCTTCCTCGTCCTCCTCAGCAGGTTTGATGATCCGACCGTCCACATAAGAATGGGAAAAATCGATAACACTCGGGTCCAGCATACGGTCCGGGTAGACGCACCGCACCTGGGCCAGAGCCTCATCAAACCGCTCCTTGCAAATTGAAACAGTGGAATGAACGAGTCGATCATATTGAGCATAAGCCTCTTCCCGCTCCTTCTTCAAAGCTTCAATGGACGACCTCATTTCAGCAACTTCCAGATTCAAGCCGCTCATCTGCTCAGTCAAATCGCTAACCTTCCCCACCTCAAGCTGCAAATTCTTCTCAGCTTCAGTTAATGCGACCTGGGCATCATCTCGCTCTTGGGTGACGATAGATAGTGACTTCCTTGTTTCGTCGAGGGCAGCGACGGTCGGCTGAAGGGCCGCCTCTGAATCTTGCAGTTTTTTCTTGAAAGCTTCCAACTCCTCCCGAACTTTTGAGATATAAACATAAGCACGGCTAAGCTTGTCGGTTTTGTCTAAGTTATCACTCTCCAACCATAAATTTTGGGCGAGGAGAAGATTACCTTTTGTCCGCTCCATTTCTCCGTGTTTCAATTTCGCGACCAGGTGAGACCCAGCCTTGACCACCTCGGCCGCAAACAGTAGGGGGTCTTCGCGGAATCCTCTGATGATGCTCTCATCGGTCATTTCCTCCAGATCGACCGCCAGGGCCGAACTCTTCTGAGGTCCTTTATGGGCCCTGGACTTTTTATGAGCATGGTCATCCTAGGTCAGATCGACAGTGGGAGGAGGACGTCCCCTCTTCGTCCCAGCAACAGGCGGACTTCTCTCGCCACCTTCAGCAGCCACAGAACCTTCATGAACAGGGGAAAGAGTAACTGCAGGGGTGGACGGGCCGACCTGGGACCTCCTCCCTTTCTTAGCTTGTTTCATCAGTTCGGCAAAACCTAGACCAGCCATTTCACCTGCGAAAGAGGTAAGAACACGGTTAAAAAAAAAAGGGGGCGGGGCGGGGTACGACTACCCATACCAAGTGCGACTTTGAAACCATTATCATCGGTCGTTTTCACCAATTGGTGACATTTGATCAGACCCTCCTCCATCCAAGAGGCCAAGTTCTCAAGCAACCTCAGAGTCTCAGTATTTGCCTCACCAAGTTGGCAACGGGTTCTGTACGTGGCGGGCATGCGGCGAAAATGAGCGTACGTCCACGCTATAGGATATTGCATGCCTGTTACTCGCCCACCGGAGTCAACCGTCCCCACCATCCGCTGAGATGCCTCGCAAACTGGGACCACCCATAGAAAAGACGACTTCCAGGGTTTGATCGAGTCAGAAAACGGCTTGAAAATCTTGTAGTCCGACTGAGCCTTAAGACTCAGGTGCTCCCACCGATTCCGATCGCTGCCCGGCTCTGGTCGCCTACTTGTCTCAAAAATTTTGAAGAAAGTTTACCGATTGCACTCTCGCCCCATCACTCTCAATAACTGCTCGAACACCTTGATAAATGCCCACGAGTTAGGGTGCAGCTGTGAGGGTGCAACCCCAAGATAACGAAGTATACCGCGTTGAAAGCATGTAAATGGCGGACGAACCCGCACGTCCCGAAGGACAGTGGCATACATGGTGAATTTTAAGGTGGCCGGAATCATAGCCACATGTTCCGTTGAAGTAGGGCCTTCGACCGCCCACACCTGGTCCGGTGCGCCAACTAGCCCGGCAAAATACGTTAACACTTGGTCCCCAGGCTTGAATATTGACGGAATTCGGCCTAACACGGCCAACGAGATCCAAGAGCGATCCTCCCCTAGAGAGCCTCTCCAATCGGCCTCCCCTCTCTCGGCGTTTGGCTGGATTACCCGCTCCGTAGGGGCCGAGGACGTAGAAGGTGGATCATGACTTTCCCTCGTCTGGACGTATACGGGGCGATCGGGGGTCGCAACATCCGATCTATCAGCAGGAGGCGTAGAATTAAACCCACCCTCCGAAGTCGTCCTATCTGTAGACGTTCGGGAACTGGATGATGGGTCGGTGGAGGAAATTGACGGGCTGCCTAAGACTTGGGCGGTCAGCTTCGTCCGCGCCATAAGAAAAGAAAACCTGCAAGAAGGGAGCATGAAAGTCAGACCATCGAAGATGACCTACGGAAAGGGGCGACATGATCGACCCCGGGTCTGACACCCCTTCCTCGCCCATGTTAGTGTTAACAAGAAGAGAAATGCGATTGAAATTACTAAAGCTCAAAAGTAAAACTACATACCAGGAGCGGGATACAGTTTCGTTGCACTATGAATCACCAGAATGAGGCGATCGGAAGTTAGATCGCGCCGGAGTTTGAAGTCGCTTATCGGGAAACACCGTGCCAGAGTCGCCGGAAAATAGGTCGCTCGTCGGAGAAAGGAAGTCGCCCTCAGAGCAAAAAATCCGGAAAGTGAACAAATTAACATAGGGGTGCCCCATATTTATAGGGAGGGGAAGCCAGAACGCGAAGGGACACGTCCCTTCCCCTTCTAAATTGATGATCTTCCTCGAAAATTGAACCGTCATCATCAAGCGCTGCCTTTTTTTTGAAAAGCGTGAAGTATGGTGACAGTCCCATCGAAGCGTCACGCTTGTCCTCTCAAAACGTCATATCTGTCAGAACACCACGTCGCTAGAAGGCGCGATCAGGCTTAATCGGGCGGGCACACGATCAGGCCCTCTCGACACAGGCCAGCGCAGGCGGCTAATATGGAGGCAACCCGCCTCATCGAAAGGAATATGACTCTTAGGCCTGAACCCGTTCTACTGAACGTCTTCGGCCTGGGGGGCAACTGTTCTGGATTGGGCCGCAGCCCATAATGAATGCTGGACCAACGCGACCGGCCCAGTACGTAATCAGCATCACACGACTTTTGGACCGGGTCGCAACCCGTAATGAAGTTTGGGCCTATGCGAGCGGCCCAGCATCGACCAGCGCCAACTTATACCCACGATGGGAGGATCTACGGTGGAGAGGAATTCTCGCAGATCCAACGGCCGCCCTCAGCACCCAGGTGCTATATAACGAGACCCTGACATCATATGAAAGGTACGTTTTTAACCTGTATTACTACACAAAATCACCCCACTGACTTGGGCGTTGGAGTGCCATCGCAGGTACACCCCGAGGGAGCTCTGCACGCGACCAGCTTACGCACAGGAACGACCTCAGTATCTGACACCAAGTTCCCAAGACAGTACGGGCACAAACAGATTTATTTCAACGAAAGGACCGATTGCTCGGAGAAGAGTCCGGTTCAGAAGCTTTATTGGAGGTGTCTTGGTGTGAAGGGGTGGAAAAAAAGAGATGATTGCAATGGTTATAGTGTCACTTTGGTACATTTGGAAAGCTCGTAACAAGATGGTGTTTGATGAGAATCAACCTAACCCTATGGAGACTCTGATGACTATCAAATGTAATGGATTTAACCTAATTACCCAGAAACCTACCCAAAACCCTAGATCAGAGAACTGCAGCTCTGCAAGGGGATCTGTGGCTAAGTGGAGACCCCCTCGTGCCAATGTCATTAAATTAAACTCAGATGCCCAATTTGACTTGGGTTCTGGTAGAGGGAACTCAGGAGTTATAGCAAGAGACTACTTGGGAAAGGTTGTGGCAGGAAGTACCTCTAGTTTCGTGGCGTCATCTTCTTTGACTGCTGAAGCCCTATCCCTTCGTGAAGCCATGGTCCTTGCTGCGAACCTTGGAATCCATTCAATTTTACTTGAATCAGATAACCTCGGTTTAATCGAAGCATGCAGAGAAATCAAAGTGAGAGGAGAAATTGACATGATTGTGAATGATATTAAGCAGATGAAGAACAATTTTTCCTTGTGTGGCTTCCTTTGGGTGAATCGAAAAAGGGGAACTCTGTCGCGGATCTGATTGCAAAGCTAAACTCTACGAATAGCCTTCCAAGAAATTGGGTTGTTAATCCTCCTCGTGCGCTTAAGGATTGTCTTCTGGCTGATGCTCCGAGCAATTATTGAAGTTTGATGCGGTGGTTGCTGTGAGTGAAGGGAGATTGCCGAATTAGGGTTGGTGGTTGGGGCTGTGTCTTCGCCCGTGTCCCACTGTTTCCTCTTTTGTGATAGTTGTTTGTGTCTATTGTATTTTTGCTTTTGGATTTCGTTTTCGGGTCAAGTGACCTTAGTTGTTATTGGACCTGTGGGCTAGTAGTTTGCCTGGTATCGTTGTGATGTATTCGGTTGGGCTTCGCCCGTTTTAATTGAATCCCATTTACGAGTTGAACAAAAAAAAACTATATAATTGAGTCGTGTCTCATAGGATAACATGATTGTTGAAGATGAATGCCACACATATGGCAATGTTTTTTATTATTGTTATGACTGTGTTGGCAATGACATCTCAGTAGCTAAAATGAAGTGAAGTTTAATTTAAAATAAAAGATTTAATAAATTAGGTATTACACTTAAAATAAATGAATTAATATTTTAAGGGAAAGAAAATCAAATGCAAATATAAAAGTTTAAAAATAAAGACAAGTTGTGAGACTCAATTTGAGTTGTTGAGAATTCACCATTGAAATAAAAAATAAATGAAGAGTTTAAAAGTGGTGTAGCATTGTGGAATCTAATTAAGAAACTCATGATGGGTGCGCCATTGAAGATGCACTAATGTAAACTTGAATGAAATAATGCTCAAAGACACATTTATTTGTAGAGACTTTTTTGGAAATTTTTTTGTTTATGTTCTTTTGATAGAAACTTTTTGTCTCTTGTTATAAAACTATTTCCAAATTACTAAATATATTAATTATTTTTTACAAAAATATTCCTAACTGTTTAAAAACTAGACACAATAATTAGTTAATTTGAAAAATACGAGTCCCAATAATTAAATGATAAAGATTTAAAAACAATACATATTATTATGAAAGTTGATATAATTAATTCAAGTTATTTTCTTAATTATTTTACTTTGGTCAAAAGAATATAACATAGGGATTGAGGTAGTGTTTGGTCGTCTACTCAAACTCGTGTGATGCCGGACAATGCTCCTTTGAAGTTGTCTTTCGTGTTGGTCCGACGAGGGGGTTGTACCTGTACACACTCCAATGCTCAAGTCAGCTTGGAGGAATTAAGTGTCAAGTCAGAGAGAGAAAAAGTACCCATTGTCAGACGCGCGTAGGAAGAAGGGAAATATCTGGGCTGTTGGATGCGAGTTCACGATCTTCGCCATTGATTAGTTAGAGCGCACGGATAGCCAAATGCGGCTCTGCTGCACATGCTTGGACCACATCGCTAGGCTCAAAATCAGATTGAGGGCGCGGTCCAGACTGGAACAATTTCCCCTCAAGCCGAAGTTACTTCTAGGTGGCTGACCTTGGCTTGAGGTTTCTGTTCTTACCGTGTTTGTATGAGCTCCTAGGTCGGGCCTGATTAAGAAATATCCTACCCCAAGCATGCTATTCGGTCGACCGAATTGACCCCGAGTGTGTTTGTCTGGGCTCCAGGGATCGACTATGCGTCCTTTCAGTCATCCTTGGTGATATGCCGACTCGGGGGAGCTTTTCGGGGGGCGGGTTAGTAGATTTCTGACCATGACCGTTGACTCACCGTGGTGTTTGGGTATCATCGGTTGCCTTGATTGGTGTGACGTTTGATTGAACCGATGAAACTTGTCATTATGATAGTGTCAGCATTTCCTCTTTTCTTGTGCCTGCTATTGATGTGCTTTTAGGGTTGCGACATTTGTAATGGATCTTTGGTACATTTATGTTGACTCACCTGACGAGATTGAGTACTATCAGCGGTTGCCAGTGTTGGAGCAATCATGTGTCGATTTACCCGTGTTTGTGAATTACGTGAATGAGACATGGTTGATTCCTCATAAGCAGAGATTTGTTTTGGCATGGACTAATCGGGTGACACATTTTGGAGTCTGTGATGGGTATATGAAGGAGAGAGGACACGTCATCCAGAGCGATTGTAATTTCACCAAATGGTAGGTGAAATGAGTTGGTCTCTGGGTGCCACATCTCAACAAACGCTTAAATCAGTTCGTGATCCACACAGTCTTGAGAGATGAAAATATAAGGCTTTGTAGTCCCGACATAACTATCCATTCATATAATCTCGGATGTTGGGATTGAGGGGCAATTTTCCTTAGTTTGGCACCATGTGCGGGTATCTTCAATTTCCCATGCATCTATAAATATGTATAAAAAAATATTAATAAAAAAAATAAGATACTATCAAAAGACATTGCAAAAAAATTAAATTAATTATTAAAACTATTACCTCTCCTCTAGTAAACACCGAGTCGTCAATAGGTTCCACATACCCATTTAATTGATAAATTCGTAATTGATCGATTATTTAACTACGGATTTATCAATAAAATAGATAAATTCGTATAAAACTTAAAAATTGTATATCGGAATTGCCTATTAACGATAAATCTGAAAAGTCAAAAAGTTTCACCCAAACACGGTAAATGCATGTGCTAAAACTGGGAGGGGTAAGATAGATATGAATGAAATTGGTAGAGGAATGCTGCCCAATGGTGGGGTAGAAAAATCAATACCCAACCACAAATTACCAATTGCGCCCAATTGATTAAGAGCATAACTTGCCCAATGGAGCCTGACAATGCAATTTCGACAAACCAATATAAAATGAAGAAAATATTTATAACTCTGCCATAAATGGTAATATCAAAGTTTTCGCAAAATTGTACAATGAACTTGGAGTACAAAACCAACTCTGGATCCCTCACAAGCAAGCAAGAACCGAAATTCACGGCACAAATAAACTCTTTGGTGGGCACCTTCCCTACCAGTGTCCATATTTTATTTTATAAATTCATATAAAATATTATAAAGCCTTATAAGGACATAATATATCTTCCGTTTATGTCTTCCACATTAGACACAACCCCACGTATCCCTTCTTTTAAATTCTCAACAGCTTGCTAGCCTAGCCACATAAACAATAACACAGCATAACGTGATATTAAAAATAAAACAATAAAAGGTTAAAAATAAATTATAAAAAAATATTTCTTTTTTTAGAAGAAAAAGGACAGAGAAGTTAGGCTTGCAGGAGTTGATTATTTTGATTTGTCAACACCGACAAGTTACGGAAGAAGAATAATACAGCCACCTTGCTTTTCTTATATAAGTAGCTCCACAATCTACATTAAACTATTGTCTTGCTATATTATTGACTTCGCATGGGGTTTTTATGATTGGTGGGCTTTTAATGTCTTGCCCTACATTTATGAGGAATAGTTTCTAGTTGTTTTTCTTTTTCAGTTTAGACCAATGTTTTAAAACTCGGACCGGTGACCGACTCGGTGAAGGTACCGGATCACTGGGTCAATGGTCGGACCGACGGATCGACAGTTGAACCGCATGACCAAAACCGGGACCGGATGACTCGGACCCGGTCTCTATTTCGAGAATTTTCAATACCTATATAGTATATAATATAAATTTCGTCCCTGTAAAATTAATAACTATGTATTTTATATCTACTAAAATTTAAAAAATTTCCAAATTTTCAGGACCTATATATTTCATACTTGCAAAACTTAATTTGCTAAAATTACACACCATGCCTATTTTATTTTTATTTGCATGGTATATATTAAATAAATTTTAAAAGTTCATATCATGCTTCAATAAATATTTAGAACAAATTTCATAAGTTAACAACTTAATATTAAATAAATCTTTAAAAAATACTTAATATTAAATAAGTTTGTTGAAACATAATATTAATATTACAAGCTAATGCCATAAGGATGAGCGTACTTGACTTTTAGGAAAAGAGGTACCAATTATATATATTTGAAATAAATAATATCCTCAATAAGATTGGTAGCCTCATGGTAGCGCTCAACATTTGCTTTTAACAGGTTAGGGGTTCAAACCCCACTAATGGCATTTTGTTGAGGTTTTTTTTTTGAGTCTCTTTTGTTTTAAGTAGTTTACAAATAGTCCCACATCGCATAGAATGAACGGAACAGGGAGGAGAATGAGATATAAAAGCAAGGCCTATGTCAATGGGAAACATACTTACCTAGATGGCAATCACTAGTGCGGGCCTGCGTTCACGCGGCCCCTCCCAATTACAGTTCAAAGATTTGATAAAAATAAAAAATTAAAAAAAAACAAAATGCACAACCCGGTCCGGTTCGAGCTGGGTCACCAGGTCACCGGTTTTTCCAAAAACCGGCCGGGTCACACCGGTTCCCACCGGTTTGCTGCACGGCCGATCCAAAACCTTAACCAGCTCGGTTGCCCCCCGGTTCCCGATTCGACCGGTCCGACCGGCCGGACCGAGCCGGTTTTTAAAACACTGGTTTAGACGATGTGCTACATAAACACGGTGCATTCGTGTCGGATACGTATTCGATACAGACACACACTCGATACTTCCCGATACGTACTCAAAGAGTTTCCGATAATTTTTTAATTCTTTTTAAAAAATATTTCACTCGACACTTTTCAGATATATCTTTGTTATACATTTTTGATACGTCTTACAAATTAAGCACATGATTGTCACTCATATATGATATATTTTAATATCCCAATAACTAAAATACAAAATTATACATTTTTTCGTAACACAATCATAGAAGAAATAACACATTGTGATATAGGTGAGATAAATATACGTAACTATCTCTACTTGATATGATCGCAAGTATTTATTTCTACAATGTGATGATCATATATTGACTAATGATATTATGTGTTATTGAGAAACAACTAATATGAATATCTTTGTCAATAAAAAATCATCTATTTATTATATCTATTTATCTGGCAATGACTTATGATACTAATGAATTCCTTAGTAATAATTACTAAATTTTTCGGTGACCATTATACAACAATCCAATGGTTAGTACATACTAACCACAATTTAGTGTTTGTGTGGTGAGTGAGCGGGTAAATGAAAACACTAGTTAGTACATACTAACCACAATTTAGTGCTGGTGTGGTCACCGAATTTTTTCATTGATGGGGAAATGACTATTATGCCCATTTAGTAACAATTACGAAGGAATTCCATATTACCCTAAGTCAGACTCTATTTATCTATATATACAATCATCTATATATATATATATATATATATATATATATATATATATATATATATATATATATATATATAAAGTAATGTATGTGAGCTTCTCAATCAATAATATTTTAGTTAGTAATTATCGCTCCCTTCAATATTTAAGGCAAGCTCCGCCACCGACTATTCAGATTATATAGTTTTTTGTGGTCTCGGTTACTTGTCCACCCCTACTTTTTATGACTAGTCAGTGATACATAGGTGTGTTGGTTGTCTTCTTTCTTTCATTCATTGATTTTCTGTGTGGTTTTTTATCTATTTAGGCAATTTTTTTCATCTCTATAAAATGCAATATTTCTGTTTTTAATCTTTTTTTTCTATTTGTGTTTCTATTCCATTTTATTCTTTCTGTTATGTTTTTATATATTTAAATTTTAATTTAATTTTTATTAAAGTATCCCAGCCGTACACAGTCTTTAACAAGTAATATAGTAGAAAGTAGAGATCGTACCCACAGGGATTGGATTAATTTCTAATGTTTAAAATGGTAGTTTAACTAGTGAGAAACAAGTAATAAAATAACAAATAAAATAAGAGTATGTGTGAGATAACAGAAAACAAATAAGCTAAGTAAAGATAGAGTGTATTCAAGTGAGAAAGATAGTCGGAATGCTCTTCACTAAGTAAGTCACTTTTGACAGCATTATGTTATATATGATGCTTCTACAATGGATGTTGTAGCAATTGATGCTCCAACAATGGATGTTGTAGCAATTGATGTGTGCTTTTCTGCAACTAACGTCAGGGTTTCATTACAAGTCTTATGTCTAAGCTCTAAATAAGTTCACCCATGTATATGAAGTACCCACAGTATCACACTATGGACTATGCTATCCTATGTCTAGGTTTTAGTATGGAAATAACAAAGTTTCCTTCATTAAACACTTATCCATATTAGTTCTTGAGTTCTAATCATAAACCATGTTTGTGTTTAAATCCTACACAGCTACTGAATGCTAATACTGATGCTACAACATTCAGCAGACTTTTTTGTAATAAAAGACAACACAAACAACATAAACAAAAACATAACAACTAACAACAACACAACAATAGAACACTAACATACACAAGAGGGAAGAGTTACTGATTGGTGAACACGGCATAAATATTTTCTGGCTCAGTTTCAACTATTGCAGCAGTGGATGCAGCAACTTTGGATGCTACAGCATTGGTTGCTTCAGCATCGACCTGTTGTTGTTCTAGTGCCTCCTCAGTGCTTTCTTTTGTAATTCCTCACCTTTCTCCTTCTCTTGCCCTTATCCTTCCTCTGGCTCTCCTTGCATGTCTTGCAAATTTCTTTTTAAAGGTGTAGCAGATACACCGGATTTTTCCAAAGATGTTGCAAATGATGGTGTAGCATCAGATGCTACCTCCTCACAGTTAATGCTCACTTCACCAATGCAATTGAACACTCCTGAACATCAAAAAGAGAAATAAAAACAACAAGTATTAGATTAAAACTCTGGGCTGCCTCCCAGTAGCGCTTGGTTTAAGAGTCCTTAGCCAGACTAAGTCTTGTGGCAGATATCTTCAGCCACACATGCTGCTGCACATGGTGCTACAACATCAGAATTCTGCATAATTGACAGCATCTGCACAAGATCACTGATTCACACCTGCAAAAGTAAAAACAAAAACACACAAAACACAATTAGTCCTAAAAATTTGGGTTGCCTCCCAGTAGCGCTTAATTTATAGTCTTTAACTAGACTAAGCCTCATGTTAGAGTTTTGGTAACTCTGTGGTGACCTTGTCCCTTACCACATGTGCTCCATAATACTGCTTCACCCTTTTTATATTGACTTTGAATGTGAAATTAATGGCTTCATCAAGCAATTCCATTGCCCCATTAGGATACACTCTCACCAATTTAAAAGGTCCCGACTGCTCAGATTTGAGCTTTTCAGGGAGTACTTTAAGCTTTGAGTTGGACAAAAGAACTTCTCTCTCTTTATTTAGCTCTTGTGTTTGAATCTTCTTGTCTACTGCAGCAGGTGATGCAACATTCACTTATTCAGCAGATGCTGTAACAACAGATGCTGCAGCATGGTTCACTTCAACTTTGGTGTATTTTGGTGGTGCGGGTGTCAGCATAGGTCTGTTGGGTGGTGTTTTGGTTGGTGTGGTGATAGTTGATTGAGGAGAAGATTGTGGAGTTCGATTTTTGTGAGATGGGCATTGGGTTGGGAGAGTTGGTTGTTTGTTGAGTGTTTCTTTAGTGTCTGGTTCAGGCCCAATCTCTTTAACACTCCCTTCTTCTTCCCACACTCTCCTTAGGGCTCTCAATTGATGAAATATTTTCTTTGAGGCTTGAGTGTTCCAGCTCCATTAACTCATATTTTCTTTCCAAAGTTTCCTTGTCAACAGCCTCACCTTGTAACACACTTTCTTCCACCAAGGGAACATTGATGTGCACTTGCTTCAGTACCTCTAAGAATTTACCAAATTGTTTGTCTTCATGGGTCTTCCTTAGCCTTTGAGGAAAAAGAGGAGGAGGGTATTCTGGAACAAACTTTGGTGATGGTACTGCTACAACATCAGATGCTCCAGCATTGGTTGTTGTAGCATTAGTTAAATTTTTTCTTTTCTTTTTTCTTTGTTTTTTACATTTTTTTTCTTTTTCTTCCTTACCTTCACCTTCTGTATCATATGACTTTGTTAAATCTTTTCCACTTCTCAAAGATATAGCATTGACCTGCTCTTTCCCAAGAGTTTGTGAAATTGAAGCTTCTGTGGTGGATGGTAATGATCCATTTGGTCTTTGGTAAAGAGCTGTGTCTAATTGTCCAACCTGATTCTCCAAGTTTCTGATGGAAGCACCATGAGTTTGGATTGAGATTTTTGTATCACTCATAAATGCTCTTGTATCATTCATAAATGCTCTAGTATCACTTATAAATGTTTTCATAAGTGATTCGAAGGAGTTTTCCATTTTTGGTGGAGATGGTCTTTGGACATGTTGAGCAGGGAATCTTGATGGTGTGGGAGGTGTTGCAGCAGCAGGTGTTGTGGCTGCATTGTTGCTCCAATTGAAATTTGAATGATTTCTCCACTCAGGATTGTAGGTATTTGAGTAAGGATTGTTATTATTGTTGTACCCTTCATAGTTGATAGAGATAGGATTGTTGGGACATTCTTCATACAAGTGTCCTCCTCCACAGTATACACAACTAGTTGTTTCAAGAGGGACTTGCTCAATGACAACTGATGTGGTTTCTGGTGATGCTGCAGCTTTGGATGCTACAGCATTGGATGCTACAACATTGATGGTGCTGAGATTCTTTATCATGTTGGTAAAGGAAGCTACCTGAGCTGATAGGACTGATACTTCACTGATTTCATGAACCCCAACTGTCTTCTTTTGAGTACCGATCCTTTCTCTGGGCCAACTGTAGTTGTTGGTTGAAATTCTTTCTATCAGTTCATATGCTTCATTGTATGAGGAATATAATAGTACTCCTCCAGATGATACATCCAACATGAATCTGGTTTGTGGATCTAAACCATTGTAGAATGTTTCCATTTGGATAATGACAGGTATTCCATGGTGTGGACATTTTCTTAGCAATTCCTTCCATCTTTCCCATGCTTCAAACAGTGACTCATATTCTTTTGGTTTAAAAGAAGTGATATCATTCCTCATCCTGACATTTTTGATAGGTGGAAAATATTTTGTCAAATTTTTTTGAGCCATCTCATTCCAAGTAGTGATAGAGTTAGGCTCTAAAGAGTGTAGCCAAGCCATAGCTCTATCCTTCAAGGAATATGGAAATAATTTTAATCTAAAAGCATCTTCACTAACACCAGGAATGATAAAATTGCTACACACTTCCTAAAATTGTTTTAGGTGCAAATAGGGATCCTCATGAGGAGAACCACTAAATTGACGCATTATTTGAAGCATTTGGAACATCATGGGTTTAAATTCAAAATGTGTTGCTGAGATTTCAGGTCTAACTATGATAGTTTGCATGGTTTGAGGATCAAACATAGCATAGTCTTTCAACATACCTATGGCTCCCATAATGAGCATACCAGAACCTCTGCCAGTTTCTTGTTCACACATTGTGTGTCTAGCTCTGCCTCTGTTTCTTTGTTGTTGTTGAAGTCTTTGCAAGCTCCTGAATCTCCTCTCTATCTCAGGATCCAACTGAAATTCTGGCGAGTTGAACTTGGGCATATGCTAGAGCAACTATTGCTGGAGCAGTTATTACTGGAGCACAAGGAACAAACAACAAAGTAAAATTATCACTAATTTACTACTAATCAAAACTATAAAAATTAATGACAATCCCCGGCAACGGCGCCAAAAACTTGTTGTGAGAAAAGGTGTGCAAGTGTACACAGTCTTTAACAAGTAATATAGTAGAAAGTAGAGATCGTACCCACAGGGATTGGATTAATTTCTAAAGTTTAAAATGGTAGTTTAACTAGTGAGAAACAAGTAATAAAATAACAAATAAAATAAGAGTATGTGTGAGATAACAGAAAACAAATAAGCTAAGTAAAGATAGAGTGTATTCAAGTGAGAAAGATAGTCGGAATGCTCTTCACTAAGTAAGTCACTTTTGACAGCATTATGTTATATATGATGCTCTTACAATGGATGTTGTAGCAATTGATGCTCCAACAATGGATGTTGTGCTTTTCTGCAACTAACGTCAGGGTTTCATTACAAGTCTTATGTCTAAGCTCTAAATAAGTTCACCCCTGTATATGAAGTACCCACAGTATCACCCTATGGACTATGCTATCCTATGTCTAGGTTTTAGCATGGAAATAACAAAGTTTCCTTCATTAAACACTTATCCATATTAGTTCTTGAGTTCTAATCATAAGCCATGTCTGTGTTTATGATTTGCATTCACTTTTAGTTGGCCAATTATAAAGATGAATATGAAAGAGTTATCATGCAAGAACTAAAATGCAAACATCAATATATAACATAAAACTAGTTAAACGATCATTACATAGTTAAAGCATCCCAACTAGAGAAGTTTAGCTCATGCTAGTCATTACTGAGCACATACAAACAGAGATAACCATGTTCATATGTGTAACATCCCCTATTTTTACTATTATATATATATATATTGCCATGAAATTATATTGAGTGATTTATCGAGTTTATTGAAAATAAATTATTTAATTATGTGATGTTTGAAATAAATAATCTTATTGGTTGTGCTTGATTGATAAATTATTCTAAATATGGGGATCAAGTCTAATTGTTAAATTAGAGGTAGCTTATATGAGCATTAGTGAGGGAGGACCTTTTAGTCCTTGTACATGTTAAGTGACAACTGAAGGGTAATTGAGTCTTTTCCCAACCCACTTAACCCCCAGCTGACCCCAAGTCATCCCCATTCTGTAACACCCTTTTTCTACCCATCGTTTTATTCATAATTTATCAGAGTTTTTCGCGCCAAAAGAGTGTCGCATTTTTCAACGTAAAACAAAACCTCGTAGTTTTCTCAAAACATGCAGCGGAAATATTCAACATCGTCAAAACACAACAACCGACAAGGTGCATAGTGTACCAAATACTAAAAGATTTCAACATCAACTGAAATATAAGTAAACACAGTAATCGACCCTTCCCCAAGTGCTACCTATCAGAGGAGACGAAACCAAACGAAAGGAAGACTACAATCTTCACTCGGGCTCACCTATAAAAGTAACAACCACAAAAGGGGTGAGATATCACATCGTATAAAGGATCATATGAAAGATTGTATGCACAAGTCAGGATATCAGGGAATCATCACGCTTAGTTGTAGCCACAACTGTAACACCCCGGTATATTTATTTGATAAAAACACCCGAGTGCACATCAATAATTTTCAGAGATAAAAATTCCTGTTTAGACACTGAATACCACTATAAAATTTTTGCTGAAATACAACATAACCATCTTATACACAAATAAGACCATACGGTACTCAGACCATAAACTGTCAGCAACTGTGGTAATCAGAGTCATACAAGAAAGCGGAAAGAAAGATAAACAAAACACTAATGCCATAGTGTTGAGATACATGAACAACAGAAGGAAAATAAACTTAAACATAAAGCTAAGTCATCATCAATCTCCCGGGGCCACCTACTCGTGCCTCTGAGGTTTCTTCTGTCCCTGTTTATCTGTAAAACAACAACATTTAAACAGTGAGATACTATCTCAGTGAGTTCTACCGAGACCCCTACTAACTCTCTCGGGCCAATTATGAAATCTTTTATCTCGAAGTTTAATTTATAAACCACGCAATTTAACCTAGCGCGACACCGGCCCCAGACATGGTAATCCCGATGAATCGCACCACATAACACGGCACCGACCCCAGACATGGTAATCCCGATGAACCGCATTATCAACTCTTGACACAACACCGACCCCAGACATGGTAATCCCGGCGAACCCCATAACCAATAGTGTTTCCTAATGGCACAGAGCCTAGGGTAAGGGCTCATGACTTCCCCGCCTAGTATGTCAACATGGGTCGTCACCCAAACTCGATATAATATATATATCTACAATCATATGAACATTTAGTTCATTAAATTTTACTTTACCACACAGGACTCATAGTCCATTTGTTATCAATAAAACGTATCCGCACACATGTACTATTATTCGGTTTTTCGAAACGGTTTAGACATCCAAAAAGCGTTTTATAAAACCCTTTGTAACACACCCAAAATCATGGCGTCATAAGCCTAAGATCATTATATAAGGGTCAGGAAAGGATTAGGAGAGGATTGGAATCGAAACGGAATCATTTAGGGTACTTTGAAAAATTTGGACAGAAGCATACGCACGGGTCGTGCCCCTGGGACGCACGGGTCGTGCGCCCTGTTTGACATTTTTAAACACTGAACCCGCACCAGGCGCACGGTTCGTGCACCCTGGACGCACGGATCGTGCGCATGCGCACGGATCGTGCCCCTAGGACGCACGGGTCGTGCACCCTTTCAAGCATTTTTAAAAACTGAAACCGAACCAGGCGCACGGGTCGTGCCCCTGGTACGCACGGGTCGTGCGCATTTGACAGCATTTCAAAAATAGCCATTTTCATGAAAATCCGCTTTCCGTTTAATCCGAAACTCGCTCCGATCGATTCCTAACTCGAAAACAGATCATACCAGACAATATACAAGTCCAATCAACACCAAACAATCAAGCAATTCAATCAAAAACTCAACGATTACGAATTTCATTAAAACGCGATATATTTCAAAATAACGTTTTCGACTCGAAATCTTTCGAAACTAAGTCACACAATTTATTTCAAAACGGAATAAGCCTAAACGTGAGTAAAACTCACCCTTGAAGCGAGAGCCGATATCGAACCGAATTTGCCGAGACGTCGAAATCACCGAATCGAAGCCAAACAACACCGAACCGCTCCTAACTTCGTTCTGAGCTTCCAATCGCGTTCAATCCGCTCCTAGCTTCGATCCTAAGCATAACCCAATCACCAACACAACCTATTAATCCTTGATTTCAACAAATTTCTCCACAAAACCCTCAATTTTCGAAATCAAAAAGGAAGGGGGAAAAATGGAGGAGAGGCTTACCAAAGATATGGGTTTTGATGAGAAGGATGAGATGAAGATGGTGATGGAATTTGGGACCTTGGGGATGAGTGATGCTCCCACAATCTCTTCTTCTTTCTTCTTCTTTCTCTTCTCTCCTTTCTCTTCTTTCTCTTCTTTCCCTTCTCTTCCCTGTTTCTTTCCTCTCTCTCGTGGACCCTTCTCTCTTTTCTTTAAACACATACACACACACACACATATTTAATTAATAAATACGTGGTAGCGTGGTCCAATTACCGTATTGATCTGATTCCCTTATTTCGATTTCGAAACTTCCTTGGTCTGTATTATTCGGTCAACGATCCTGAGGCAGCCAATAATTAATTTTAGCACTCAATAATTTTACCAATTAAGTACCAAATTAATGCAATTGGGTTAACATCCAAATAATTCGAATAATTATTTTAAGGATGTTACATTCTCCCCAACTTGAAAGAATTTTGTCCTCAAAATTAAACACAACGTACCTTAAGAAAACAAATACGGATACTGAGTCCGCATATCGTCCTCCAACTCCCAAGTAGCTTCCTCGACGGAAAAACCATCCCAAACCACCTTGACAATGGGAATTGACTTCGTCCGTAGCGTTCTCTCGCCACGTTCCATGATGTAATTTGGGTGAGGTTGGAAAGACAAGTCCGGTCGAAGGTCAATCGTTTCAAAATCTAACGGTTGACTTGGATCGGGAATGTACTTCCGCAACTGAGACACATGAAACACATCATGGAGGTTTGACAATGGTGGAGGTAAAGCAATACGGTATGCAAGAGGCCCAACTCGCTCGATAATTTGGAATGGTCCAATATACCGAGGACTGAGTTTCTTCACCCGTAAGGCCCTACCTGTGCCAATTGTTGGTGACAATTTCAAAAACACATGATCACCCGATTCAAACTCTAACGGCCTTCTCCTTTTGTCGGCATAACTCTTTTGCCTACTCTGAGCAGCTTTCATTCTTTCCCTGATCTGGCGGATCTTTTCAGTAGTGTCATGAACCATCTCGGGTCCTAACAATCGGTTCTCACCTACTTCCCACCAACACAATGGAGTTCTACATTTCCTACCATACAAGGCTTCATAAGGTGCCATTCCGATACTGGAATGATAACTGTTGTTGTAAGAGAATTCCACCAACGGAAGATGATCCTCCCATTTCTTCCCATTATCAAGTACTGAAGCCCTAAGCATATCCTCTAATGTTTGGATAGTTCTCTCGGTCTGCCCATCTGTCTGCGGGTGATAAGCGGTACTAAGAAGTACTTTAGTCCCCAATGCTTCATTCAGAGCTTTCCAAAATCGAGAAGTGAATTTCGGATCTCGATCCGACACTATACTGGTAGGAACCCCATGTAACCTTACTATGTTCTTTAAATACACCTCAGCGAGCTTAGATACTTTACTGCTAGAACGAACTGGAATAAAATGAGCTGATTTGGTTAACCGATCTACAACTACCCAAATGGAGTCGTTACCGGCTTGAGACCTTGGCAACGCCATTACAAAATCCATGGAAATGTCTTCCCATTTCCACACTGGCACGTCTAGTGGCCGTAGCAGACCAGCAGGCTTCTGATGTTCAATCTTAACTCTTTGGCAAGTTAAGCATTTTGATACAAATTCAGCAATCTCTAACTTCATTCCTTGCCACCAATACATCTGCTTTAAGTCTCTATACATCTTGGTGGATCTAGGATGTACAGAAAATAAACTTCGGTGTGCTACCTCTAGCACTTGCCTTTTAATACTCTCATCGTCGGGCACACAGATCCTACCGTTGAAACAAATAACCCCATCACTATCCTCGGTAAAATCTGGCAACACTTTCTGTGATTGTAGTTTTACATCAACTCCCTGTGCTAAGCGAATAGAATCCCTTATGGAACTAGAGATTCTCATGTGGCTCAACACCAACCGGTTCCTTTTTGGCTTTGAATCCAAATTTAAGTCCCGGAAAGATTCCAATAACTCCATTTCATGCATCATTAACCCTGCTATATGAATGGATTTCCTACTTAGTGCATCGGCTACAACATTAGCTCTTCCCGGATGATACTTCAATTCGAAGTCATAATCCTTCAGAAATTCCACCCATCTTCTCTGCCTGTTATTCAACTCCTTCTGGTCAAACAAATATTTCAAGCTTTTATGATCACTAAAGACTTCGAAACGAGACCCATACAGGTAATGTCTCCAAATCTTCAGTGCGTACACAATAGCTGCCAACTCCAGATCATGAGTCGGATAATTCTCTTCATGAGTCTTCAACTGTCTGGAGGCATAAGCTACAACTTGTTGGTTCTGCATGAGAACACATCCCAAACCCTTCCCAGAAGCATCGCTGAAAATCTGAAAATCCAGGGACGGATCTGGAAGAATTAGGATTGGAGCAGAAGTCAACCTAACCTTCAACTCTTGAAAACATTCCTCACAATCGGCATCCCATATAAACGGTTGGGCCTTACGAGTTAACCGAGTAAGCGGAAGAACCAATTGTGAAAAACCTTGAATAAACCTTCTATAGTAACCAGCTAGACCCAAGAAACTTCTTATTTCTGTAACAGATGTTGGTCGCTCCCAATTCAACACCGCTTCCACCTTACTGGGATCCACCGCAACTCCCGATTGGGAAATCACGTGTCCCAAAAATTTCACTTCCGGCATCCAGAAGTCACACTTCGATGGCTTGGCATACAATTTCTTTTCTCGGAGTACGTTCAGAACAATGCGGAGATGTTGAACATGGTCTTCAATGGTCTTAGAGTACACCAAGATATCATCAATAAAAACTACCACAAACTGATCGAGATAAGTATGGAATACTCGGTTCATGTAATCCATGAATACCGCCGGAGCATTAGTCAAACCGAAGGGCATTACTACGAACTCGTAATGTCCATACCTCGTACGGAAAGCTGTCTTCGGAATATCTAAGGCTCGTACCTTTATTTGATGATAGCCCGATCTCAGATCAATTTTTGAAAATACCACAGCACCTCGAAGTTGGTCAAGCAAATCGTCTATCCTTGGCAAGGGATATTTATTCTTGATCGTCACTTTATTCAGTTGTCGATAATCTATGCACAACCTCATGCTACCATCCTTCTTTTTGACTAACAACACCGGAGCACCCCATGGAGAAGCGCTCGGCCGAATGAACCTCTTAGAGATCAACTCTTCAAGTTGAGACTTCAATTCCTTTAATTCTAATGGAGACATCCTATAAGGAGCAATAGATATTGATCCTGTACCAGGAATCAATTCTATTGAGAATTCTACCTCTCGATCAGGAGGCAAGGATGAAACCTCTTCTGGAAAGACATCTAGAAATTCATTTACCACTTGCACAGATGACAAATCTAAACCCGTTTCAGTAGATGCAGACAACATAATAAGAATAGCTTCCGCACCTTGGAATAATGACTGGCTTGCTTCGGTGTAAGAGATCATTGCTTCAGAATCTGCCTGTGTCAATCCTACGGATTCGGAGGCGAAGCTAATGGTCCGATCGGCACAGTTGATAATCACATGATTTTCAGTCATCCAATTCATACCCAGAACAATGTCCATACTTCTCATAGGCAAGCAAATAAATTTCACAACAAATTGTCTGTCCCCTATGACAAGTAGGCAATTTTCACACAACGATTGAGTCTGGACACGACCCTTGGCAGCAGTTAAAATAGTTATCGGTTCGGATAGCTCAGATAATGCTAAACCCAACCGATCCACACATGCTTGTGATATAAAACAATGAGTTGCACCGGAATCATATAAAATATTGACTGAGTTATTAAAAAGAGATCCCGTACCCCTCAGAAGATTATCAGTAGGTGTGATGGTTCGAGCATCCAATGTGTTGATTCGTCCTTGCCTTGGCGCATTCGGTGCTCCTTGGAAAGTTTTCTTTGCCGGGCACTGATTTGCATAGTGGCCCTATTCGTTACAATGATAGCACCGATTGGGCTTTTGCCAACAATCACCCGAATGATGTTTTCCGCAGTTGGGACACCTGCGAGGCTTTGGTGAATCAAAGGATTGGACCTGCTTCCCTTTATAATTGTTTCCCTTGAATTGTCTGCTTGGGGTAGAAGATTCAGCAACCTTTCTCTTGCCCTTCCAATAGTCTTTCTTTTCAGCATACATTTTCCTCAGATCCTCCTCAGCAACATATGCTTGTTGCACTAAGGCAGGATAATTAACCAGAGTGTAAGAACTGAGTCCTTGGCTCACATCAGCTCGCATACCTTCTTTTAACATTTGCATCTTCCACACATCATTTGGGGCATACTTTCCCAACTCATAGAACTGAGACAGTCTTTCGAACTTCGCTGCATATTCCCCAACTGACAAATCACCTTGCTTAAGATTCACAAACTCTGTTTGTTTACTCAGCTTCTTCACCGAAGGGAAATATTGCTTCAAAAATAATTCCTTGAAGTTGTCCCAAGTGAGGGGAGTTCCTTGGAGTTCCATCATTTGCCTTGCATTACTCCACCAGGTATGGGCATCTTCCTCAAGCACATTCGCCGCACATATTACCTTCTCTTCTTCCCCGCATTGCAAGGTTTGAAAAATTTTCTCCATTGAATCAATCCAATAGTAGGCGGTCATTGGATCCGGTCCACCCTTGTAAGTCGGGGGCTTCATCTTTTGAAATTGGAAATATGTTCGGTTAGGATCCTCTTGATGAGGTTGAACATTGGGCTGCTGCAGAGCCATTTGGTCATGCTGCATTTGCAACATATCCTGCATCATCTTTTGCTGATTCTCAATGACATTCTGCATCCATTCGAATTGTGGATCAATCGGAGGAGGAACGCCTCTACCTCTTCTGGCCATGATTCTGCGAAATATGCACAAAGTATTAAGTTGATCAAGCTCAATGTCTAATAGCATACTACGAAAATCACGACTGGAGAAAGTAAAGACCCTAAAAGCTAAGTCCGACTAGGTCGAACCGCTCTGATACCAACTGTAACACCCCGGTATATTTATTTGATAAAAACACCCGAGTGCACATCAATAATTTTCAGAGATAAAAATTCCTCTTTAGACACTGAATACCACTATAAAATTTTTGCTGAAATACAACATAACCATCTTATACACAAATAAGACCATACGGTACTCAGACCATAAACTGTCAGCAACTGTGGTAATCAGAGTCATACAAGAAAGCGGAAAGAAAGATAAACAAAACACTAATGCCATAGTGTTGAGATACATGAACAACAGAAGGAAAATAAACTTAAACATAAAGCTAAGTCATCATCAATCTCCCGGGGCCACCTACTCGTGCCTCTGAGGTTTCTTCTGTCCCTGTTTATCTGTAAAACAACAACATTTAAACAGTGAGATACTATCTCAGTGAGTTCTACCGAGACCCCTACTAACTCTCTCGGGCCAATTATGAAATCTTTTATCTCGAAGTTTAATTTATAAACCACGCAATTTAACCTACCGCGACACCGGCCCCAGACATGGTAATCCCAATGAATCGCACCACATATTAGTTCTTGAGTTCTAATCATAAGCCATGTCTGTGTTTATGATTTGCATTCACTTTTAGTTGGCCAATTATAAAGATGAATATGAAAGAGTTATCATGCAAGAACTAAAATGCAAACATCAATATATAACATAAAACTAGTTAAACGATCATTACATAGTTAAAGCATCCCAACTAGAGAAGTTTAGCTCATGCTAGTCATTACTGAGCACATACAAACAGAGATAACCATGTTCATATGTGTAACATCCCCTATTTTTACTATTATATATATATATATTGCCATGAAATTATATTGAGTGATTTATCGAGTTTATTGAAAATAAATTATTTAATTATGTGATGTTTGAAATAAATAATCTTATTGGTTGTGCTTGATTGATAAATTATTCTAAATATGGGGATCAAGTCTAATTGTTAAATTAGAGGTAGCTTATATGAGCATTAGTGAGGGAGGACCTTTTAGTCCTTGTACATGTTAAGTGACAACTGAAGGGTAATTGAGTCTTTTCCCAACCCACTTAACCCCCAGCTGACCCCAAGTCATCCCCATTCTGTAACACCCTTTTTCTACCCATCGTTTTATTCATAATTTATCAGAGTTTTTCGCGCCAAAAGAGTGTCGCATTTTTCAACGTAAAACAAAACCTCGTAGTTTTCTCAAAACATGCAGCGGAAATATTCAACATCGTCAAAACACAACAACCGACAAGGTGCATAGTGTACCAAATACTAAAAGATTTCAACATCAACTGAAATATAAGTAAACACAGTAATCGACCCTTCCCCAAGTGCTACCTATCAGAGGAGACGAAACCAAACGAAAGGAAGACTACAATCTTCACTCGGGCTCACCTATAAAAGTAACAACCACAAAAGGGGTGAGATATCACATCGTATAAAGGATCATATGAAAGATTGTATGCACAAGTCAGGATATCAGGGAATCATCACGCTTAGTTGTAGCCACAACTGTAACACCCCGGTATATTTATTTGATAAAAACACCCGAGTGCACATCAATAATTTTCAGAGATAAAAATTCCTCTTTAGACACTGAATACCACTATAAAATTTTTGCTGAAATACAACATAACCATCTTATACACAAATAAGACCATACGGTACTCAGACCATAAACTGTCAGCAACTGTGGTAATCAGAGTCATACAAGAAAGCGGAAAGAAAGATAAACAAAACACTAATGCCATAGTGTTGAGATACATGAACAACAGAAGGAAAATAAACTTAAACATAAAGCTAAGTCATCATCAATCTCCCGGGGCCACCTACTCGTGCCTCTGAGGTTTCTTCTGTCCCTGTTTATCTGTAAAACAACAACATTTAAACAGTGAGATACTATCTCAGTGAGTTCTACCGAGACCCCTACTAACTCTCTCGGGCCAATTATGAAATCTTTTATCTCGAAGTTTAATTTATAAACCACGCAATTTAACCTACCGCGACACCGGCCCCAGACATGGTAATCCCAATGAATCGCACCACATAACACGGCACCGACCCCAGACATGGTAATCCCGATGAACCGCATTATCAACTCTTGACACAACACCGACCCCAGACATGGTAATCCCGGCGAACCCCATAACCAATAGTGTTTCCTAATGGCACAGAGCCTAGGGTAAGGGCTCATGACTTCCCCGCCTAGTATGTCAACATGGGTCGTCACCCAAACTCGATATAATATATATATCTACAATCATATGAACATTTAGTTCATTAAATTTTACTTTACCACACAGGACTCATAGTCCATTTGTTATCAATAAAACGTATCCGCACACGTGTACTATTATTCGGTTTTTCGAAACGGTTTAGACATCCAAAAAGCGTTTTATAAAACCCTTTGTAACACACCCAAAATCATGGCGTCATAAGCCTAAGATCATTATATAAGGGTCAGGAAAGGATTAGGAGAGGATTGGAATCGAAACGGAATCATTTAGGGTACTTTGAAAAATTTGGACAGAAGCATACGCACGGGTCGTGCCCCTGGGACGCACGGGTCGTGCGCCCTGTTTGACATTTTTAAACACTGAACCCGCACCAGGCGCACGGTTCGTGCACCCTGGACGCACGGATCGTGCGCATGCGCACGGATCGTGCCCCTAGGACGCACGGGTCGTGCACCCTTTCAAGCATTTTTAAAAACTGAAACCGAACCAGGCGCACGGGTCGTGCCCCTGGTACGCACGGGTCGTGCGCATTTGACAGCATTTCAAAAATAGCCATTTTCATGAAAATCCGCTTTCCGTTTAATCCGAAACTCGCTCCGATCGATTCCTAACTCGAAAACAGATCATACCAGACAATATACAAGTCCAATCAACACCAAACAATCAAGCAATTCAATCAAAAACTCAACGATTACGAATTTCATTAAAACGCGATATATTTCAAAATAACGTTTTCGACTCGAAATCTTTCGAAACTAAGTCACACAATTTATTTCAAAACGGAATAAGCCTAAACGTGAGTAAAACTCACCCTTGAAGCGAGAGCCGATATCGAACCGAATTTGCCGAGACGTCGAAATCACCGAATCGAACCCAAACAACACCGAACCGCTCCTAACTTCGTTCCGAGCTTCCAATCGCGTTCAATCCGCTCCTAGCTTCGATCCTAAGCATAACCCAATCACCAACACAACCTATTAATCCTTGATTTCAACAAATTTCTCCACAAAACCCTCAATTTTCGAAATCAAAAAGGAAGGGGGAAAAATGGAGGAGAGGCTTACCAAAGATATGGGTTTTGATGAGAAGGATGAGATGAAGATGGTGATGGAATTTGGGACCTTGGGGATGAGTGATGCTCCCACAATCTCTTCTTCTTTCTTCTTCTTTCTCTTCTCTCCTTTCTCTTCTTTCTCTTCTTTCCCTTCTCTTCTCTGTTTCTTTCCTCTCTCTCGTGGACCCTTCTCTCTTTTCTTTAAACACATACACACACACACACACACACACACACACACACACATATTTAATTAATAAATACGTGGTAGCGTGGTCCAATTACCGTATTGATCTGATTCCCTTATTTCGATTTCGAAACTTCCTTGGTCCGTATTATTCGGTCAACGATCCTGAGGCAGCCAATAATTAATTTTAGCACTCAATAATTTTACCAATTAAGTACCAAATTAATGCAATTGGGTTAACATCCAAATAATTCGATTAATTATTTTGAGGATGTTACAACAACAGTCAGCATACGACAACAATCAGTTAATCTACAACAACGACAATCAACCTACAACAACATAATGGTCATTACATGATCACAACAATAGGTATACAACAAGGACACGTCACCACCGTCGGTGACTTCAATCATGCAGTGCAAATGCAAATGCGACTCAACAGAGGGCCAATTACCCTATAATGCATGTGGTACCGGTTCCAGCCAAATGAGGCTTCCAACTTAATCCATGCCAAATGAGGCAATCCAACGTGTCAGGGCCAACTATCCCCATATGCAAATGAGGTGCATGCGACGCAATGACAACAACAACCTGGCAAACAACGACATGACAACAACAACAACAACGCGACAACAACAACAACATAGACCATGCCCGTAAATGGGGCAATCCAACGTGTGCAGCAATAATAACAACATATCAACAACAATATAACTTGGGCCATTCGGCGGTACCCAAGACAACAACAACAACGTCAATATAATCCATGCCGTAAATGGGCAACCCAACGTGGTGTATTAACAACAATATAGACACGACAACACAATTCACGTCCTAGGCAACAACGAGGCAACGACGACAACTTGACAACAGAATAACAAAACAACGACATTAGGCACTAAGGCACTAGGAGACATTCCACAAATTGGGGCGACTACAACACTAGGGATGACTCGCAATCATTTAGTAATAATCCACAACTAGGCTTGGTTTCGTAAAGAGAGGGATTTTTCCACAAAAATAGGATTGCTTCATTTAATTAGGGATTTTCCTCAAAATAGGGTCGCATCTTAAAGATAGGGATTTTTCCACAAAAATTGGCAACAACCCATAAAATAGGGTCACATCTTAAAGATAGGGATTTTTCCATAAAAATTGGCAACAACCCATAAAATAGGGTCACATCTTAAAGATAGGGATTTTCCATAAGGATTGGAACGGTGCATAAAATTAGGGACAACCATAGTGATTTTCGGAAACAGTTTTGGAATAGCAACACAGTTTTCGGAAACAGTTTTGGAATAGCAACACAGTTTTCGGAAACATTTTGGAACATTCAGCATCTTTAGAAACGGTTTCTGGGTGGCAACAGCATTTTTGAAAACAGTTTTCAGCATCTCATGAAAACACATACAATTCCTTATCTTTTAAGATCATGGTGAGGCATATTCTAATTTTAGGACTTGTTCATGTTCATCACACAAAACATCATTCAGTACATGGCAAATACACAAGACTACATATCAAAACAATTCGCATAAGGGTGCTCACCTAGGCCTGAAATCACGTAGGGTCACATAGGGAATCAATCATCATAAATCTCACAGCGCATAGGCATATGTCAACAATTACATATTGGAAAATCGATCAGCTAAGGGGATGATGGATCAAACATAACATTTAGCATAGGGTATCAATCATGTGGTAGGAGAAATCAATGGATCATCAAGGTAAATCATCAAAGTAAATCATCAAAGGCATAGTATGCATGTTCATATCACTCAAACCAAATCATTAAATATCCAATAGACATGCAACACACATGATGACTACCCACAACCCTAACTCTCATACAACCCTTCCTATGAAACATTATCAAACATGAATCTCACCCTTACCTTAAGATGTAGAAGTCGAAACCCTAGATTAGGAGAAGAGTGAAATCTTAGCCTTCCTTCTCTCCTTTGAGTGCTACGCCTATCCCTCTCCCTTGATGCTTGATGATCACGTTTTCTCCTCTCTCTCTCTCTTGATGCTAGCCACCGCCTCTCTCCTCACCTCTCATTTCTATTCGAGTTTTGATTTCTAATTGTCATACAAAATCCTAACCTAATTCACTTAAGTAAGCGTTACACTCTATGGGCTATTTTCCTTGGACACTTCGCATACCCTTGTGGGCTCACCCACTCCACTTAATTATTTCTAACCCATTATTCACAAACACATCAACTCAAATACACATATTCCCTATATTATTTTTATCACATAACAACCCCCAATTAATTAATTAACAATTAATAAATCAAACAAGTGAATACAAAAATATTAGTCCTACCACACGCACCTTATTTAATTAAATAAGTAGATAAATATTTTTGGGGCGTTACACATTCCCTCTCACTTCACAAGTTCAGAAATTCAGAGAGAAAGAAGTGAGAAACCAAAGCTGAAAATAGAGAGAAAGGAGGAGAGGGAGGCGTGAGGAAGAGAGAGCTTGGAGGGGAGAGATTTCCATGGAAACTTCATGCATGTAGCATCTGAGACCATCATTATATTCAGCCCATTCTCCTCTTCAAACTGAGCTATAGATCATCACCAACATCTCCCTCCATCATCTTTTGCCATGTTTGACTCACAAGCTCAAATAGAGCAAAAATGGAGATGGGAAGTCTTCTATAGCTTGCATGTTGCCATAGGTCCAGAATAGAGCCTTGGGGGAAGCCATCTTTCTGTTTTGGTAGCTAGAATCGAAGTGGTGGAAGCTGAGTACGAGTGGGTCAGTTTCGGAGCAATTTCGGGGATAGTTCGTGGGTTACGGTTTTTCGGTCCAAGAAGAGTCGGCGTTGTCGCGTGCGATTTTCATCGCCAACGGTGAGTTCTATACTCACTAGGGAATTGATTTCAATTTCATGGTTATTTGTTCTGGATTGGTCTTCCTTTTTATGAAACTCATTGCCGAAAACCGTTTTCACGAAAATCATATTTCGAATTGTGTAATCATGTGATTGTTTGATTGATTGTGTTGAATGATTATGTGTTATTTTATTGATGTTTAATTGATTGTGTTGGACTGGAATTACTGGTTATTGTAACTGTTTTTAAGTCTCAGAGGTCATAGAAAGTCTCGGGGTCGAATAGAAAGCGAAACGGTTCAAAACGGGTGTTCGAAATGCTGTTTTCAGCCATTTCTGCCTCCCATCGCGTCGCGGCCCGTGGCCATCGCGTCGCGACCTCCCTTATTTTTGCAACGCAAAACTTTGTCACTTTTCGCGTCGCGACGGAACCAGTTCGCGTCGCGACGCGTTGCAGTTTTTCAGCAAAACACACTGATTTTGTTTTCGCGATAACTTTTGATCCGGTGGTCCGTTTAAGTGTTCTCAAGGGCGTTGGAAAGCTAATTAAAAGACCTATTCAGATATGTGAATTAGATTCTGAAATGCCCTGTTCTGAAGGTTAAGTTCATGATATAATGTTGAGTGTTCATGCTATGTTAAGTGGAGTATCATTGATGTATTGTATTTGGTTATGAGTGATGATGATTAAGTTATGTTATCATAATGTTGAGTGTGGGTGATACATTATGATTTGGATTGAATGATGGATACTTATAAGATAAGTTAACGACGTTAGTAATTCCATGTGAGATCACATAATAACAAGATCTTGCTAAGTATAAGATTAGGTTAAGATTCAGATTATGTTAAGTATAAGTTCATTGTTATGTTCACAGATCATTGTTCACTGTTCATCGTTCAAGGTATATTAAAATATATACATTAAGTTAGGGTGACGACCCTATTTTAGTTTAGTGTGCTAGGGGAGGGGAAGTCATGAGCCCTATGAACCTAGGCCCCATGAGGTTTGCCCACTGATGTACGGATTAGTGGATTGGGTTCACCGGGAGCTTATTTTGCCAAGTGATCGGTGACATGCTAAAATTTTTTGTCCATTGTTTATGTGTTGCCTCTTGTAACTGCTTATGAGGGTTGTGATGACAACGTTTATGTTAGCCACATAGTCAAATATTAAGACTATGAGTTATAAATTTAGAATAATGAATCAATCATAATTGAACCGAGAGAGTTAGTAAGGGGTCTCGATAGAACTCACTGAGACAAGTTGTCTCACCCAATCCATGTTGTTGTTTTTCAGAGTCGCAGGTTAAGTTGAAGACGATGAGGCATGGCTATGGAGACGCTTGAGGAATTGCTGACGTTGTTTATTTTGTTATGTTATGTATCTCTGTATTTTCATTCAGTATCTTAGATTGTACGATTGTACGACTTATGTTAATAAAGTTGTAAATCGCTTCCGCGGGCTTTCTGTTTTGAGTATTGAACACTAGTTGAGCGTGTAAGGAACGATATTATGTATTCTCATGTTCAGTTATGTAAGCGCACTTGATGGGTTTTAGAATTGCGTTTTAGATTGTGTTCAATATTTAAAAAGGAAGTTACTCTGATATATGCCAGCAGTGCATTTCGGTAATTTCTACAAGTTAGAAATTATCGGGGTGTTACAATATGTTTGATAATACAAAGGGAAGAAAATAAAGAAAGAATTACACGGTTGAAGTTTCCTTGCAAAAATCCGCCTAGTAATGCTCCAACATTCACCTCACAGCAATGAAACAGCAACACGAAATGGTGTAGAAGTAGAGAGAGAAGTTGTCAATTTCTCTCCCTCCTTCATACCTATGAAGTGTAAGTGATTGTAATTCTCTAACTTGGTATATCTTCAAATGAGGAGAAAGAGATGTATTTATAGGCCTCGTTGTCTTGGGCACCAAGGTTACTTTGAGATGAAGTTAGGATTTACTTTTCCCAATTGTCTCAAAAGTATGATTTGATCTTTGCTTTATTAAAGAGAAGAGGTCTTATAGCGAATTGACAAGTGTCCTAAAAAGGTGCAACTTGCAAGCTATTATGTCTCATAAAGTGGAGCTTGAGATGATCCACTTGGGCCACTTGCTCTTGCTTGGGTCATCATGACATCATCGCCAGATTGCTGAGGCATTTTAGTCTGTCACGAATGCTGGAGCATTTGAATGCCAATGATGATGGGGCAATGATTGTTGGGGCATCTGATACTGTAGCATTAAACAATCACATTAAAATACAACATGGGGCACCGAAATTGCCAAATGGTCACAAATCAGTTCCTAATCCTCTTTTACTCTAAACAACACATATTAATTACTTTAACAACAATATTACTTAGAACTCACATTGATTTAAGTCTTAGAAGCATAGATAACTCTATATAAAATAGAGTTATCAATATGCTATAAGCGCAAACACTACTTAAGAATAACTAGCTGGCATTATTGATATTTCCCAAGGCAATAATTACCTATAACTAGCGTTATCCTTATTATAATCCTTCCTAAATTTGAGTTAAGAATGGGATATTTACCAGTTATTGATTTCAACTTCTGCTTCTTTTAGTGCCAAAGACTGCACATGAGTAATCAAAATTTTATATTAGGATTGGGATTGCAATGTGGTTAGGGGTGGGAATAGGCCATGCCGGCCTATAGGGGCCTACGGCCCATGTGAGGCCAGACTTTTCTCTAAATAGATTAGGTCAAGGCTTTTTTAAAAGCCTATTTAGGTAAAAAAGCCAGACTACAGGCTATCGAAAAAGCCTTTTAGACCTACCAGATCGTCCTATTTAAATAAATATTAATACTATTTTCTATTACTACTATTATTATATTAAATTTTCTACTTTGTTTAACTTATAAATTTTCTTACATTTTATGTTTATTCAAAATGATGACCTACATCAATTTTTAACATATTTAAAAGTATTATTATAAAATAAAATTTAGATAAAATGTCCTATAAAGACTACTCTCTAAAAGATTTTGTTAGATCTTGAATCAGATCTTAATTTCATTGATCGATTATCCTGTTCGTCTATTTACAAAGTCTACACTACTCAAAGATTGTAGGCTTTCGTAATTTTTTTTGGTGAAATAGGCTTTTAAAGAGGCTTGCAGGCCTTGTCAGGCTTTCCCAAAGGTCAGGTCCGGCCTCAAAAGTCGGTCTATCACAGGCCAGGCTCAGACCTAACATTTTCAATGCAGGCCAGGAAAAGGCCATGCAAAGTCTAGCTCGGCCGAGCCTATTCCCACACCTAAATGTGGTATAATGATCGGATTGTGATTGCAAAGAAATATATATATATATATATATATATATATATATATATAATATATATATATATAGAAAAAACAATTTAATTTTCTAAAGAACGAATATCTATGTAAATGGCATTCCAATAATTGTAAGACTTCAAAACTGCATTGCTGTTAGTACGGAAATTCCCAACTTGCCAACCACTACCAGTGAGTATACCCAACTTGCCAACCATTGAGTACCATTGTAGTTAGGATCGTTCATGATTCAGTTTGGATGGAAATCCGAATCGAACCAAAAATATTGGCTAAACAGTTCGTTCGAACTAAACAAAACAAAACTGACTTAACGGTTTACACGAACTGAACTGAACCGCGCCAAGTGTTTGGTTTGGTCAGTGCTTTTGTCCCAAGTTGTGGTTTTATTCAAACTGTTGAATCTGAACTGAACCAAACTTGTCCAAATAGAACTGAAAATGTTAATAATTATTTTTTCTGATCTTTGTTTATCAACTTCTAATAGTGAGGTGCATAGTTTGCACTGTGATAAGCTATGAGAATTCAAGAGGAATGCTAGCAACACTCTCCTACTAACACTTTTTGATTGGTTGAAATCTACATGGGTCCCATTAAATTAATGAGTCTCACTTCTAAAATGGTAGTACCCACATGAATTTCAATCAATCATAGAGCGAGTGTTCGTAAGAAAGTGTTAAAAAAGTGTTGCTATCATTTTTCTAAAGTCGTACATGATAGTATTGGCTTTTATGAAGTTGTACATAAAAATGTTGATTTCAGCATAAGTCGTCAACTTCAGTAAAAGTCGTATTTCTCTTATATATGACTTTGCATGATATTTTCGTGTGAAAGTTGCTTGATAGGTGAAAGCCTTATTTTGAATAGTATATGGTGAATTTTCGATCATCTATTTCAAATAACGTTTTTATATGGTCAAAGATGATATATATATATATATATATATATATATATATATATATATATATATATATATATATATATATATATATATATATATATATATATATATATAATTATATGGGCAAATAAAGTAATTTTATAAATAAAAATAAATTATTAGTTGATTCCATCCCGTACCTCCCAACTTGGAGGGGAACAAAAATGAAAGTAGTGATAGAATCAATTTGCTGACAAGAAACTGATGGCATGGAGAAGGAACAACTTTGGTCAAAATGTCTGCAACTTGAAATTGAGTATTGATATGGGGGATGGATATAACGTGATTATCATAGGCTTCACGAATTGCATGACAATCAACTTCGATATGCTTAGTACGCTCATGAAAGACCGGATTGGCAACAATCTGAATGGCACTTGTATTGTCAGCATAGAGAGATGTCAGTTCAGTTTGAGGAAAGCCAAGTTCACCCAAAAGGCCACGAAGCCAAAGTATTTCGGACATGCCGTAGACATAGCACGATACTCTGATTCGGTTGAGGATTTAGAGACTCTCGCTTGCTTCTTTCTTTTCCAAGAGATCAACGAAGAACCAAGAAACATGCACCAACCCGTGACAGAGCGGCGAGTGTCGGGACACCCAGCCCAATCAGCATCACTGTAGGCACTCAACGTAAGGGGGGTTCCCTTAGGAAAGAATAAACCCTGTTGAGAGGTACCTTTCAAGTAGCGAATAATACGACGAACCGCTTCCAGGTGAAGATGACGAGGAGAATGCATGAACTGACTTACTTGCTGAACAGCAAATGAAATATCTGATCGTGTAATGGTCAAGTAGTTAAGACTACCCACGAGCTGTCGATACAATAACAGATCAGTCAAAAGTTCACCCTCGTCACGGAGGTATTTAACATTAACTTCAAGAGGAGTATTCACAGGATTAGCGGATTCGAGGCCAGCCATAGCAATAAGGTCGGTGGCATACTTATGCTGATGGAGAAATTTGCCCTTAGAAGTAGAATGAACCTCGAGTCCAAGAAAATAATGTAACAGACCAAGGTCTTTCATTTGAAATGAGGCTTGAAGCTTTTGTTTAACTTCCTGGATGGATGCTGCATCAGAACCCGTAATGATCATATCATCAACATTAAGAAGGAGTAGAACAATGCCCGTAGATGTGCGGTGAAGGAACAAAGACGAATCATACTGACTTTGAGTAAACGAGAGCCCAAGTAGAGTGGAACGGAATTTCGCATACCATGCTCTAGGTGCCTGTTTCAAACCATATAGAGATCGTTTGAGCTTGCACACCCCCTTAGATGAAGAGAAAAGTCCCTGAGGGGGAGACATATAAATATCTTCAGTCAGGTCATTTTAGCAACCGGTGCAAAGGTCTCATCATAATCAATACCATATTCCTGCCTGTTGCCTAAAGCAACCAATCGAGCCTTATACCGATTGAGAGATCCATCAGAATTCAATTTCACAGAATAAACCCATTTACAGCCTATGGGTTTGATACCAGGAGGGCAAGGAACAATATCCCAGGTGAAGTTGTCTTGAAGGGCCTGAAGTTTCTCATTTATGGCATTGTACCCAAGACACATCTTTAACAGCCTGCGAGTAACAAGTAGGAATAGTTGTGCCAGTTAGAGAAGTAGTTAAAGCAGTATGTGAGGAACCAAACCTGTGTGGGGAATATCTGTCAGGTGCTCGAGATGTTCTACCAGAACGCCGTGGTGCCGGCGGTACAGGATCAGGATCAGGAGCAGGATCAGGATCAGGATCAGGATCAGTGTCGGAAGGGGAAGTGGGAACGAGTCCTGTTTTATCAAAAAATTTCGGAAGTATAGCAATATCATTCAAACCAAGAGAAGAGCAAGGAAACATAGACTGATTATCGAAAAATGTGACATTCCTAGAAATGCGAAAACGACGGTTAGAGACATCATAACATACAAAACCCTTATGAGACTGACTATACCCCATAAATGCACATTGGACAGATTGTGCTCCAAGCTTATGTCTTTCAGTGGATGGGAGATGCACAAAACATACACACCCAAAAGTATGTAAACTGCTGTAATCAGGTTGTGTTTTAAAAAGACGAAAGTGAGGAGAATCAAACCCAATCACCGTGGAAGGAAGACGGTTGATCAAAAAGACAGCTGTTGAAAGAGCCTCCACCCAGAATTTGGATGGAACAGAGGCCTGGAGAAGTAAGGTACGTGTCACATCCAACAAGTGACGATTCTTACGTTCTGCAACACCATTTTGCCGAGGGGTATTAGGACAAGATCGTTGAGACAGTATACATTTTTGCTGTAAAAACTCCTGAAACTCATGAGACATATACTCACCACCTGAATCAGACCGAAGAATTCTAATACTGGTTTGGAATTGATTTTCAACATACATCAGAAATTTCTTAAACATAGAAAACACTTCAGATTTAGATTTAAGAAAATAAATCCAAGTAAAACGGCTATAATCATCGATAAAGGTGACAAAATATTTGTAGTGAGCGTGAGAAGCAACAGGAGAAATCCCCCAAACATCACTATGAATCAACTCAAAACACGTAGAAGCACGATGTGCACCAGACGGAAAAGGGAGAGTTTTACTTTTAGCTAATTTGCAAACAGAACATGAAATAGAGGTACTAGAATCTATCAATTTAGTACCCAACACACCAGTCTTAAATAAGTGAGACAAAACAACAGAGTTTGGATGGCCCAATTTCCTATGCCAATCCTCACATGCATTCAAAACACTATTACAAGCAAGAGATAAATGGTTTGAACTAAACTGGAGTGGAAACACTCTTCCAACTTTAGGCCCCTTCGCGATCACCTTCCCTGACACCCGATCCTGCACAAGACAACCATCCGGAGTAAGATGAACATCACAGCCTTCATCAACTAATTGACCAGCAGACAATAGATTTGAGGCAAGGCCAGGTGCTACTAGTACATTTCTAAAAGTAGAATTAATGTCACCAACATTCGTTATAGGAAGGGTACTCCCATTAGCAATTTGAATTTTTCGATTACCAATATAAGAACGTAAATTGTGCAGGAGTTCAGAGGAACTCGTCATGTGATTCGATGCACCAGAGTCAAGTAACCAAGAAATGAAAGAAGACATACCAGTAACACCCAGGGCAGAAAGAGCAGATAGTACCATTTGAATTAATTCCGGTTGAAGAGCACCACCATCAGATGCACCAGTGGTGGAAGGACCAGCAGCAGAGCTAGATGAACCAGGGGTGGAAGGACCAGCGGTAGAGGTAGTAGTGGTATGGAATGCATGTGCCGGACGCCTAGTCGGTCGTGGAGGACGCGTAGGACATGCAGAGATGAAATGACCCTGTTGCTTGCAGTAATTGCAAACTTTCTTAGGACAACTACGAGCAATATGTCCAAATTGTTTACAGGAGAAGCATTGAGTTTGTCGCATATCACGGCCCACGCCTCTATGCTGCGCAGCATACGCGACACTCACAGGTTCAGAATGGACGGGATCACTAAGCATAGTTCCTTGAGTATGCAGACGTTGTTCTTCCCTGAGCAGTTCACCAAGACATATATCCAAGGAAGGAACGGGGTTCCTATTCAGCAAGGCACCCCGAACACCCTCAAATTCCGGACGAAGTTTCATGAGAAATTGATCCCGTTTACTAGTATCATACACATCACGAACGGCCGACAGTGATTGTTTGGGAATGGCAGCATATATAATAGCAGAGTGTTCTGTCCATAAATTTAAAAAACCAGAATAATATTCTTGAATTGACAAATTACCTTGTTTGTAATTGGCAATTTCTAACTCCAATTGAAAACACTTAGCTGTATTGCTCTGGTTGTAAATACGCTGCAAATAATTTTACATCTCTTGAGCAGTTGAAAATGCTCGCATATTATTGATCATCTGAGGATCAATAGTACTGAGGATCCAAGAAATAATTTGAGCATCTTGGACTTCCCACGCGTCTAAGGCGGGTTTACCTTTTGGGGCCTTAGAAACCCCATCAAGGTGACTCCACAATCCTTTTCCTTTGACATACATCTTGAACTGAAATTCCCAAGCAGCATAATTCTTGCCAGTAAAGCGAACGCAAAAATTATCTCTCCCTTCCGAAGCCATTAAAAAATTACGGTAGCTTGCAAAAAAAATCAAAAATCAAATCGACCCATAGTAGCGCAGAGTAGCAAGAACACACACTAGTGCACAGTTCACGGAAGCCCACCGTACCAAGAACACACAATAGCACACCTCCAGCACACGAGACGCGACGGCCAACCCGAATCCATGAAACGCGACGGCAACGGAGGATGGCGCACTGAACCACGAAGGATCCAAATGGAGGACGGCGCAAAGAAGAAGAACAGAGCTTCGCAACCCAGATCTATGGAGGAGCACAACCAGAAACGGAGAACCAGAGATCGGAATAGCGACAGCGCGCAGAGATCCGAAACGCGAACCACCAAACCGCGACCCAACGGAGGATCCGAAGCGCGAACAACCAACGGCGACAAGCGATCAACAAGCGACGGCGACCGAAACGGCGAACAACCAAACGACGATTAACAAGTGACGGCGACCCAAACGGAGGATCCACAAAGATCCGAACCAAATGGAGAAGGAGGCCAGAACCGAACCAGAAACCAAATCCGAACCAGAACCAGATCCAAACCAGAACCAGATCCGAACCACGAAGAAACCGAACCACGGAGAAACCGGACCACGAAGGACGCCGTTCTTGAACGAAGAAACCGAAATCACAGGGATGATCGCAACCCTACTGATACCATGTTAAACATAACACACGATATGTCAAACATAACACACGATATTGTTTACGCAGTTCGGCCAAATATTGCCTACGTCTGCGACTACAGAGTAGCTGTAGTTCTGTTTTATTGATAATGTCTCAGTGTCCTTGAATAGAATTACAAAGGAGATTAAATAGCTTTGTCTCTCAGAAAACCTAACGGGCCTGGGCCAAAGCATAAGCATATAAATAAATCTACCCAACTACTATTTACAGCTTCCCTATTTTCCTTATTCACAACATGGAACCTAGTTTCATTCCATTTCAAACAATCCAAACAATCAAAAGCTAATTTCATTCCATTCCATTTGTCTCATTCCATCATGTTCCATCAATTCAAAGTCAAACATATCCTTAAGATTGGGCTTAATTGAAAGAGTGGACTGATTTGTAAAAGGCCAATACTTCCTGCAATCTCCAGCTACTCTCTAAACATCCCCTGGTCCTATGAAAAGTTCTCTGTTTTGGGAGCTGGTTTTAAAAGATGTTCTGTACCTATACCTCACCATGGATTGGACCGAGCAGGTAGTTGGTAGGGTAATTGCTTTACTTGGTTGAACTTCTAAGAGCACCAAGAGGTAGATGACTGATCAAACTTGGATGGGTACGACCAGGGGATGCTGCTTGTGAGCTGGCCTGCTTGTGACCTGGCCTGGGGCGAGCAGGACTGCTGAAGATGAGTTGATGTCCAAAACGTTCCCAGGTGGGGTACCTGCAAAGCCACTCCGATGCTCAAGTCAGTATTGAGGATAATAGAGTAGGATAGCAAAGAATGAGAATCTCTCTCTTAATGGCAGAGCATGTCAGTATTTATAGGGATCTTTGCCAGCTTTGGGTCGTCGGATCGGTCGTGTGAATCTGAACCAGTGAGGCATAATAGTCAGAAATAGGCTGATTTATCATGGATATGGGCCAAGGTTCAATGAGCCTATTTCTGTCCAATTGCTGGAGTGGATCTCATGATCCAGTCTAGAACAATTGCCGCCCAAGTCGAGATTATCTTGGGGATGGTCTTGACTTGACGTTGTCGTTAAGGATGCCCTCGTAGGCTAGGTCGCCCTTACGACTCATGCTGTCGTCGGGCCTGTTAAGTTTGACAGCTGATCTCAGCAATTATCCTGTCTGTCTTTTGATCTTTTTTTTTGATTTGCCTTGATCGAGGTGATTGATGGTATGTAATTTTTAATCGTTTTTTACCTTGTATAAATAGGGGATGGTCCCCTTTCCCATTTACCTCTCACAAGAGCCAAGACAAGACTTCTTAGAGAGAGAAAGGGTGAGGGGCGACCACAGCTTCTCCTCTTGGTCTGATCACGTTTTCTTCTTCGCTGGCCAGGACCGATCACGTTTTCACAAACAGAAATTTCAAGGTACCTTCTTTCTCTCTTGTTTAATCTTGATGTATCTCGCCCCTTCGCGCGTTTTAGAGGGGAGGTTCCAGCCACTCCAGCCCGGTCACACTGCACGCGTGAGAGAGTGAGATTTGATTAGCTCATGGAGGTTAGGCGAGAGAGGGCGAGCAGAGGGAGGGCGATCAGAGAGGGTGACATGCCTTTCGTAGGACGAAACTGACCTTCGTAGGCCCTGGGTGACGCACGTGGGCCGATCACGTTTTCTTCTCCTCTTGGCCGATCACATTGCACATGGCGGGGCGAGCAAAGTCATTGTTTTTGTGGGCCGATCACAGTTAATGGTGTGTTCGCCTCGAGTAAGATGAGGGTCGATCAAGATTGAGTTTTTTGTGAGGGAGGGCAAGCGAGAACTGATCATGCCTTTGAGAGTGATGAGGGCCGGGCAGAGAGAGAACCGAGCGCAACCTTGTGTTTTTGGAGATACATGTCCGATCAGCAGATGTGGTCCTAGAGAGAGCAGAGCCGATCAGGATGTGAGGGACGACCATGAAGAGTGGGGGGAGAGCAGAGGAGTGAGGGCAGGCAGAGGAGACTGAGGGACGAGCATAGGAGTTAGGGCGAGCAGGAGGAGTGAGGGACGAGCAGAGGGTTGAGGGCGTGTGTCATACCCCAATTTTGTCCGGCTTAGGTCCAAACCCTAATTTTCCACACAAAAATAAATTATGCATCATTTTTAGGGTTAGAATGCACGTTTTGGGAAGTTAGAGTCAAAAAGGGCATTTTGGTCATTTCTCACAAAAGGGTCTCTAAAAACAATTTTTGCAATAAGCCTCATGCATCAAATTAGGGTTTTTGAAAATGTGTTATGTATGCATGGCAAGTTTTGAAAAAATATGTTATGCATGGCAAGCTTTGAAAAATATTTTATGGCAAAGACCTAAAAGCATTTTTGTGGAAAGCAAGAATTGATTTCTATTTTGTTCCAAAGGCCAAGAATCGATTTATAGTATATTGCATAGGCCTTGAAATCGATTTTCAGGCTCTTCCATAGGCCATGAATCGATTCCTAATTGTTTTAACTAAGTGAAGAATCGATTCCTACCTTTTAGGATGTCCTGAAAATCGATTTCCCTTGCCTATGTTTAAAGCATGAAATCGATTTCTACACATACTCATGCAAAAGCTAAGAATTGATTTCCTTAAATTTTAAAAGACTATGAAATCGATTTTCAGGATCTCCAAATGCCCTGAAAATCGATTCCTACCTTTTTCCATAGGCCATCTAATCGATTCTTATCATTTCCAAAAATAAAGAATCGATTCCTACATATTTCCAAAGGCCACATAATCGATTTTCAGGATCTACAAATGTCCTGAAAATCGATTCCTACCTTTTTCCATAGGCCATATAATCGATTCTTATCATTTCCAAACATAAAGAATCGATTCCTACATATTTCCAAAGGCTCAAACAATCGATTCATCCTTGCAATAACTGTTTTTTAAAAAATTCTACGCTTTCCTAAAGCCTATAAATAGGCAGCCTCAAATCACATTTGAGGAGAGGGGGATTTTACGAGATCAGAAGAGGGAGACAGATTTTCACGAAATCAGAAAAGACACAGACACATCTCACAAGATCAGAGAAGAATTGCTCCAGAGACATTTCGCGAGATCTGAGAAGACAACTCTCGCAAATCTCATTTTCCAGTTCTACGCTTTATGTTTTCGCTCTATTCGTTCCGTTGGTCCGTCTGAGCTGATCTTCTGCAAGAGTTAGTTGGAATTGCGTTATTCAAGTCGTAGTATCTGCCTTCATCAGAGGTATTTCTGTTTTTATATTTGTTACTATTTAATCATTGTGATCCATTTGCCCCATGTGATTTAATTTAGCTATAGTGTCATTGTTGATGATGAACCACATGATTCCCACTTATGCCTAGTGCATCATTGTCTAAGTGGTGAAGATGGTCCCAGATGATTCAACCTCCCCCTTTTAACTTCCTAATGAATAAAAGATAGTTAGGTTTGTGGTTTAAGGTCCATGGGGTATTGCAAAGGATGGGTTTCCCAAAACCTTGATGCTCCCTCCTCTTTGATTGTGTTACTAACCTTTGGGCACATATTCATGAATGCAAAGGATAGGCTTACCTTAGCCTTGATGCAATTTCCCCTTTTCTCATGTTATTGAGAAATCATTGTTCATATGTTCCTTAGTTTAATTAAGATCATTCTACGCCTATGATCAATTGCTTGCTTGTTATTGGATGCATTTTAAATGTCTTGATTCAATGTGCCATTCCATCCATGTGTATGACCTCCTAATGAAGACGTAAGTCTACATGCCTGTTGTAGCATAGAGTCATTAGGGTAAATACACTCCCTCCTACACGCACACTTGCTTTGAGAACTTTACCTTGCATCCCTGATAAGTGGGTCTTTTGATTATATTGGCGTGTTTAGTCTTGATTAAATGATCAACATATGCATGATTTCGTGATTATTGAATGTGCTCGAACTTTTGTAACCAATCATTGATAGTTCCTTCCCCCTTTTTCCAAAAGTCTTTCAAACACTTTCAAAAAACATTTTCATTAGAACTACGTCGCTTTGATTCCCGTTTGGGATACGTAGGAGCGAGCCACGTTCTCGTCAAGCGCAACAAATAAAAATTCTTTTCATAAAACAAACAAAAATCATTTTTCAAACCCATTGTTGCTAGTAGCTCATCAGAGCCTCTGTTCGTTTAGCTATTAGTGACAATGTCCTTTTCTCCTAAAAATAATAAACGATGATCCATCATAACCTTTGTTAGTTTGATCATCGTACAAATCAATCTCTTTCGAAAATCACTTTCCAAAAGGATAATAAAAAACGAGTTTTTATCAATAGTCCATCAGAACCTTTGTTCGTTTGACTAACGGTGCAACTCTCTTTTTGAGTATTTAGTAGTGATTCATCATAGCCTCTGCTAGTTCAATCATTTGCTAATGCTCGTCCTATTTCAAAAACTCACTAAAAAAGATAAAAAACAAAAACTTTTCAAAAAGACAACCAAGAACTACGTAGCTTTGAATTCTCCATCGCACCGAGAGATACGTAGGAGCGGGCCATGTCCCGTCAAGCACTTTTTTCTAAAAACCCCTTTTTCCCCCCTTTCTCACCAAAAATAAAACTTCCAGTAAGTTTTCTCATTCGTCTTCAAACAAGAAATAAATAGGCAAATCTAGGTATTTTTCAAATCAAACATTAAAACCACACATTTAATTAGAGGTTCCCTTTTGGTAGAAAGGACGTGCGCGGTGCTAACACCTTCCTCGCGCGTAATCGACCCCCGAACCTATATCTCTAGTTTTCACAAGACCATCCGCCTTGTCCAAAAGACCTTTTTTCAATGTTTTGGTCTTAAAATTAAAATATTGGTGGCGGCTCCAAATTTTTCCACGTTGTACATTGAGAAACCCCAAATGGGGGATTTTTCGGGGTGCAACAGCGTGCAGGAGGAGTGAGGACGAGGAGAGGGTTGTGTTTTCCTTCACATGCCAAGTCCATCACTTCACTCATCATTTGATTCCTTGACATGCTAAGTCCATTACTTCATGCATCATTTGATTCCCTTACATGCTAAGTCCATCACTTCATGCATCATTTGATTCCCTTACATGCTAAGTCCACCACTTCATGCATCATTTGATTCCCTCACATGCTAAGTCCATCACTTCATGCATCATTTTTTTCCCTCATATGCTACTTTTGTGATCTCTTCTCTTGTACCAATGAAGTGTGCTATCTTTATGCTAACCCTTTTGTCTTGTGACTTTTTCAGGATCAAAATCTCAGCGTGTCGGGACATCATTTGATCCAAACGTCTAACTCAAGGTATTTTGCTTGTCTCCGTATCTGATAAACGTTAATTTTCTTTGGTCTCTATTTTCGGGAAGTCTTGGATACGTAGGCCCTTCCCCCTCTTTTGAACTCTGCTTAAGTGGCCTAAGGAGGGGGGGCTTGTCAAGAACAACTCATCCCTTTTCTTATTAGATTCTTGTTTTGGGTGTATGCCCCCACCCTGTAGGTTTAGTTGATGCCTCGCACTAAGCAGACGGTGAGGAAAGTCCTGTATGGTGGTCGCATGCCTGTCAGGCGAAAGAAAGATCTTCACTCCTCGACGTCCCCAAACTCGCCAGTGACTTCTGAGATGTCTGGCTTTGAATCTAAAATTGAGGAGGTAGAGATGGTTCAATCCAAGCCAGAAGAGTTTGATGAGGTTGATTATGATTGGGTTTCTCGGACTCTTCGTGGTGCAACGAGTATTTTTAGTTCTAAAAAAGGACCTGTCGGACCTTGAGTGCTTTGTTGGGGATCCAGGCCAAGAGTGGCGGTTAGAGGGTGTTAAGCAA